>JAGKTI010020994.1:0-15461 GCA_018397915.1 Birgus latro | reverse complement strand
ATATAATTATGCACTAAAATACTGATTTTCAACTAATATTATACCCGTCTCCACTTTATACTAATATTTACATATTCGCTGGCCTTATAATTACACTGAGTGTCAGAATATCACACCTTTACACACTTGCTAGGAGTGTTTCGACTTAGAATATATTTATGCACTAAAATACTGTAATATTTATCAACTAATATTATACCAGTTTCCACTTTATACTAATATTTACATATTCACTGGCCTTATAATTACACTGAGCGTCTGTATGTTGCATACTTTCCTGAGAATAAGCATCTTATCATTATCACACCATCTCAGAACTGCATCATTGTGTGGTATTCCTTGAAACATGGGTGAATGCATAGACCCACGTCACATTCAACCCACTAATAGCGGGTGTCTTCTCTCTGAGTGTTGGGTCCCAGTCGTGAGTTACCACACACATGACATCTGTGTTGGGGCTTAGGTCTGTTTGGTTGAGGAGGGATCGGAGTGGCAATATGGCGGCCGGAAATTCCCAGTGGAGTTTGGGCGGTAGGGGCAGTGCGAGGTCATTGCTGAGTTCTTTCCTCACCATACTGTGCAAAAATTTCCCTGCAAAGCTCCCTCACAAAACCTTCAAAGGTTTCCTGCACACCTGTTGTCAGGGCATGCAGGTGGTGGCAATTGAGGGCAGTTATGTCCAGCAGGTGAAAGAAGAGCTTCTTGTACCACTTCATCGTGGTCCTGGCACACTCTACACTCGATATCATGGAGTCTGACTGGTCCACGAGCTGCATATTGATGTTATAATCCAGAACACACTCAGGTTTCCAGATGCGGCCCCTGCTCTCGCTATGGCAATCAACGGTGCATCAAAGGTCGGTGAACAGTCGATAAGAGGCAGACTTCCCTGTTGTGGTTCCACACTTGCCAGGATGTTATTAGCCTTGAAGAAGACCACCTCATTTCTGTCTAGCTTCCGCCCAACCTTGACCATGTGTCGCCTGTTCACCTTCACCGTACCACAGAGTCCCGTGTCATGCAGGTGTAGATAACGAGCAAGAAGAGGGCTAGTGTACCAGTTATCGAGGTAGAGGACATGACCACGATGAAGGTACCCTTCAATCATTGTTTTCACCACTGCTTGCAAGAGTCCAATACTGTGATCTTCTATTATGTCTGTCTGTGCACTGGTGTACTGTACAAGACTATGTCTTGCACATAACCAGTCCTACAGTCACACATAACAAAGATCTTGAAGCCAAAACGGTGCCTTTTGCTGGGCATATACTGGCGAAAAGAAATATTGCCTCTCCACAACACAAGACTCTCGTCTAGGACAAGGATAGGGTTAAAATGAGGAATGGAATGTTTGCCGTAGGTGATCAAAAACCAACCTAATTCGCCTCATCTTATCTGTGTCATTGACATTGGCAGGATCATCAGCATCGAAAAAGTGGAGGCAGCTTAGAATTTGCTGAAAACGATTATGACTCATGATCTTGCCAAAGATCGTTGTCTGCATGAGAGGGTCCATAGTCCAGTATGACGGAATTCTGTTTTTACGTAAAATACCCATCATAAGTACCAGGCNGTCCCTGCTCAGTGAAGGGGTGAATTATGGGAGAAAAATCACTCCCATCTTCCCAATTCCACATAACACTACCGTTGCCCCCATCGTCGCTTTCGTTGGGGTGGGGAGGAGATGATGGTGAGGGAGGTTGGGGAGGAGGAGAGCGGAGGGCTTCCCCACTCGCACTCCTCTTCCCTTGCCCTTTACCCTTACCCTTACCCTTGCGACCTTGGAGAACACCAGAGGGCTGTGGGGAGTAGGTTTGGGAATATTGGGGAGCATAAGACGTGCTGGGGAGTGGCTCATCCTCGCCTCCCTGCTCCATCACCACACCACGTGAATCACCCCACTCCTTTACCGCCGCATGTGGACCACTCTGCTGCCTCACACCACCACGTGAGCGCAGTGACTCACTCCCGCCACTCTCACTTTCACTCACTGCCTCAACACTTTCCTTTTCACTTTGCACTTCCTCCACACCACTTCTGGCCTCCCCAAACAAGACACTAGGCCCATACCTTAGAATACGACGTGCTGTTCTCTCGGGGCCATGATGGATGATTATCTCGCGGCTGTACCACGTGGCAGTACGTCCCACGGCTCCCTCCTCATCCTTGTCTTCGCTTTCCCCCTCAACATCACGTAGGGGCTCGAGAGAGGTTCTAGCACGCTGTTTAGGTGTTGGTATGCCCTCTCTAGTGGCGCGATACGTGACATAGCGTTGCTTTCGTGGCGAAGGGACCTCCTTATCACTGCTACTGCTTTCCTCCTCGTCAGGCTGGATGTAGTCTTTATCCGCCACCTAGTCATCGAGGGGAGAATCACTGTCGCCTGTGAAGGCGTCCAGGGCAGCTTGTATCTGGTCGTCTGAGAGGCCTTGGCGCGCCATGTCTGACCTGAGTCACTGCTGGGAGGTGAGTGGATGAGGTGCGGTCGCATGTGGGTCATGCGGGGTTGCCGAGTGTCCCCACCTGGTGGCAGATAGGGGAAGGTCGTCCGCGCCTACGTACCCAAAATCAAGCGTAAAATTTGAAATTTGTGCAAATTATGAACCTTACAATTGCGCGACGTACCGGTACGTCGATGGGTGTAGCTGTGACAAAATGTCGCAACGTACCCATACGTTGGCAGGATGCCTTGGGTTAAAGGCACTCTGAGGGTAAAATCGATAATATGTTGAAAGCAAAAGTAAACAATCTATTTATCTATTGCAAGACGCCTCAATCCTATAAGGGATGGCCACAAACAAATCGTCTCCATGTTGCCCTGTCCCCCGTCACTTCATATGCCCTCCACCCAGGCCACACACACCCTTCTCTCTTATACCTCTCCACTCCATCCCTCCATCTTATTCTAGGTCTCCCCCCCCCCTCCACCTCACATACACTCTCCTTATTAGTCTCCTACTCTCCATCCTCTCCACATGGCAAAGCTATCTGATAGCAAAAATAAATTATGGTAGGTGCTGGAAAGGAACTCCTGCACAGGGTGGCACTGATATAACCAGGCAGCTACCCTGACAGTTTATACAAACATCCCTTGGGTTCCTCGCTCCCCTGAAAAGATGATGGTGGCTGCAAGAGAAGGGCTGTTTCAGCCCACAGTGCACTGGATTTTTGTCTTGATGAGGTTGGGGTCTGCTGTAGAAATAAACTAACAATTTTATATTGTTGTCAGTGTTAACATTTCCATCAAAAGATGAAGTATTGTTTTAGTTTATTATTCTGGTCTCCAAACAGTCTCGGCCAATGTAGGAGGGACATTTCAAACAAGTGGTTAAATATAGTCTTCATTAACTCCTTCGCTAAGGGGGCTCCTTTTAAACAGTTAAAATTACTTGGTAGTAGTACGAGTGAAATGAAATGTCATGATAATGAAGAGGTTAAGTGAATACTGATTGATGGATATTGTGGTTAGGTTAGAAGAGAATATTTTTAATAACCGTATGTATGTTTGTTTATACATCGATCTAGTGCTGCTCTCGGGTGACTGTCCTTTCCTCCCTTCCTTCCTTCTATCCTTTCTTCCTCTTATGTACTTCTTTCTTTCTTTCTTTCTTTCCTCTTCCTTCTGTCTATGGGTGACCACACTGAGTGACAAGCCAAATGTTTCCTGTACACCGGGAAACCATTTACTACTCGTTTGGTAACCATTTAACCAAACTATGGCGCCTGCTGGTTTAGTAGGTAATTAGGGCTCTCTAATCAGATTAAGCCTGTGTCGGTTTATATCCAAGGGGTGATTGTTTATTGCCCACGCAATGCCACTCACGGATGAGTGAGGCTGGTCACTCTCATCTTAAATGTCAGGACAAGTTGCACAGCCCCGGGCTACTACGCTTCTCATGGGGCAACATAGGATTAGATGATGAATGATGTGTTCATTTATAATTATTTTTCTTTAATATATCTTACTCATCAATAGTCCATTCGATAAGGCCCAGCAGTCGTACATTGTTTTTCACACGTTACCACTTTAGTGTTAGTTCCATACTTACAGAGTGTATGCTAGGCCTCTCACTTTAATATTTTCCATGTATCTGACTCTAAGTTAGGACTAGAAACTCCATCCCTAGCAACCCTCCTATGATGATTGCATTTGCACACTGAATCTAGATCCTATGGCTCACCCATCAGAATAATATCTGGCACTGAATATGGCAGGTGGCAGTACTGTTCAAGCAGGAGTATGGCCATGTGCAGTTTGCCACAAGGATGTGGGAGATAACTCCATTTTGTGTAGTGTTTTAGGGAAGTGGATGTATAAGAGACAGTGCTTGTATTAAGTGCGTGCATAGATGTAATGGTGTTAGAGGTAGGCTGCAAAATAATGTTGACTGAGTGTGCAGTACGTAAAGGAGAGCATACAGGATAGATCCAATATACTGTACTGGACGATTTTTCCTGTGTAAAGTACAGGTTTCTCTCTTCATACAGGGTAGAGGTGGGAATGATTAATCATGCTGGAGAGTCTCTTGAGTGTGAGGAGTTTTGTTGTTTGGGAAACGTGATATGTGCTGGAGGTGGGGCAGGAGCTAGCTTGGTAGTAAGGGTAAGGAATGATTGCCAGAAATTTATGGAGTTGTTGCCTCGCCTGATTTTGGGAGGGCCCTTCCTCTATGTTAAGGGCTCCTTGCATGCAGCATGTGTTACAGAGAATAATGTTGTGGTAGTGAAACGTGGGCAGTAAAGGCAGAGGATATTGGTAAGTTGTGATGCACAGATATGAGAATAATCAGATTGACGTGTAGGTCATCCTTGAATGACAGGCCTGGGATGGTTAGGATTGTTGAAGAGTTGAGAGGAAGGCTGAGGCTTGAATGTATTAGTGATGGATGAAAATGGGAAGATCGAGATGGTTATGTATTTGTGATGGACGAAAATGGGTAGATCGAGATGGTTAGGGCATGCATGTGGAGAGACTGGAGAAAACTGGGTGGTGCAGAGGGTGAGAAGTGTAAACATCGAGGGTGGAGCTGTGAGAGGCAGACCAAAAAAGACCTGGGATGAGGTCACACAGTGTGACCTCAGAAACAAAAAACTCTATAGAGAGATTGGAAAGTTGCCACTGGGTGACCAATGCCAATACATGCAAGTATTTTGAAGCCTTTTAAAGCACAATAATATGATACAACTGAATGGAATACGGTAAACTCAATTATCCATTGTAATTCTGCCAAGCCCTATGCCGATTATTTATTTATTTTTATGCAAGGAAGAAGGAAGCAAAGGCAAGGAACCTGCAAGTTGTTCCCTCCAAGAAAAAAACAAAAACAAGATAATAGAGAACCAAATTTAAGATCGGGTCATTTTGAGAGGCCTGGACACTGTTTCAAAGACTGGAGATCATAGGCACTAGGAAATACCGACAGAAGGAGATAGAAGCTGACCTGTTGCATACATGAAAGACTGGGGGTAACGGTTAACTCTTGCATTCGAAAGTTGGAGAGAAAAGGGATGAGAGTTTGTTGCTAGACGGGTGCTACGCACCCACCATAGTTGTGAAGGGATGCAGTTAAGCAGACAGTTAAAAGGAGCAGTTACCATTGATGTAGCGATAGAAAAGAGATATAGATGCAACAGTGTGAGGAACAGACAGAGGTTGAAGGGAACCTGTTTGAGGAGAAGAGAGAATGAGACGAGGAGCCTTTGACTCCACTTTGTGAAGAGCTGTATGTGGGGAGCCTTTCCATACGTGAGAGTTGTGCTTTACACAGGGGCGAATAAAAACCCGTGTACAAAGTCAGTAACTCTGCAGCGATAAAGAAGGCATAGAGTCGGTTAGCACACCGAAACTCTTGGATGCAGATTTTACAAGAGAGGTAATATGATCTTTTCAAGATAAATCCCATGAAAACGAAACCCCAAGTATGTTTGAAGATGATGCAGGATTGAGTTGTATGTTGTTAAAAATTAGAGGATACTCCTGTCGAAGATTGAATCAGGCTGATAGATGTAAGAACTGAGGCTTTGATGCATTAAAAACAAGATTAATTTTACCCCAATCACATATGAGCCAAGTCAGACATTAGGTGTACCATTGCCTCATGCTTTGTTGAAGTAACTGCTGAGACGGACGTTGTGGCAAGCGATTGGAAAGGCGAAACATGGTCATCAGCATGTGAGTGGATTAGATGTACAGCTTAGAAGGTTATTAATGAATAAAAGGAAGAGAACTGGCGATAGAACAAAGCCCTGAGGAGCACCACTATTGATAGCTGTTGAAGAAGAACGGTGGCCGTCTACAACAGCAGTTATAAGACAACCAGAAAGGAAGCTAGAGATGAAGGCACAGATATGGAAACCGTAAGGGGGCAGTTTGGAAAGTAATGATTTATTCCAGACTCGACTGAAAGCCTTTGAGATGCCGAGTGCAATAGCAAAGCTTTCATCGAAGTCCCAAAAGGAGGATGACCAGGAGTCTGAGAGGTAGGTGAAAAGATCGCCAGTGCAGCATCCCTGGCAGAACCCATACTGACGATCAGAAAGAAGGTTGTGATTGGAAAGATGCTTTTAATTTTTCTGTCAAGAATAGACTCAAAAACTTTTAAAATACAGGATGTTAAAGTTATTGGGCGATAGTTAGAGGGCTAGGAATGGTCATCCTTCTTTGGGACAGGCTGAATGAGAGCAAACTTCCAGCAAGAAGGAAAGGTACAAGTTGACAGACAAAGGGAAAAGAATATACCCAGGCAGGGTGTAAGCACAAAAGCACAGTTCCTGGAGACAGCAGGAGGGACCCATCAGGTCTCTGTGCCTTATTATTGATGCAACGTTTTTGAGGTTCAACTACTTGTCCCTCAGATACGTATGCGAGTGGTAGAGCTCAACTTGCCATGTCTCTGGGGGCCGACTTCTCGTTCTTCGGGTACGCAGGCTTACAGTGGGGTTCTTTATCAAGACCAGGCCAGCATGCCAGAGGGAGGAAGGACACAAAAGCATGGCAGTAACCAAACATATAAACATATATTCCAAAGTTATAATCCCAGATACAAATATTACATTGAACCATTACAAGGGGAATAGGTCAGGTGGTCACTGACCATAGACAAGTGTACACAAATCTAGATGTCTCTCAACCTGCCGTGGGAAAGTATGGTAGTATGGACACAGTATTCACGGAACCAATATGACGCTGGGGTATATGACAAGTATGAATACGATGGCCTTTACACACAACAATATTATAGTACTGGACAGCACTGTGATAGCACAACACACTGAATTATGTATTATTCTCATCACTCGTAGGGCAGTGCGCGTGCGAGGGGATGGGGTCTCGGTGTCACGAGTGGGGTTTAAAATTTACTATTTCACTGCTAGAGAATCTACTATGACTGGTATACACACACAGGATGGCGTATCGGCTGATGTTCTAGCCGCACTTCCAGATTGTCTTATTTGAGGGGATCATCACTGGGGAGGAGAGAAATTAAGTAAAGAATGTTCAAGGGGCGACACTGTTATTACCAGTGATTTACATAAGTCTCAGTATACATACACACTGCAGCCTGGGGGTACGGTGGCTCAGAGGTAGAGCATCAAACTCGGGACCGGGGGGTCGCAAGTTCAAGCCGCGCCCGGGACTGCCGTGCCGGAGGGGTAGCGCCCTCGTGTTACCTAGCGGGGCTATATGATCTCATTGTAAGGTCTAGCTCGGGGGATTCTTTTTTAATACACACTGCAGCTCGTCCAGTTCTACAGACTGCAGAATACTATAACGTCACTTTGGCCAGCTCTCTTAGGTGATCACTTCCGCGTCACAGGTACGGTCTCGTGAATTTACACTAGTCTGTATTTAGTTCACCACCCTTAACACTTTCACTGTCACTGAGTGGCGGGTGTTTTCATCATCTCTGGGTCTCTCTGGCTGGTGGTGT
This sequence comes from Birgus latro, assembly GCA_018397915.1. Classification (NCBI taxonomy): domain Eukaryota; kingdom Metazoa; phylum Arthropoda; class Malacostraca; order Decapoda; family Coenobitidae; genus Birgus; species Birgus latro. Next base: position 7,530 of record JAGKTI010020994.1, on the reverse strand, counting down.
AGTGGGAGGCCCACCCTTCCTGGAGCCTCACCAGGGAGTGTGGGGCTCAGGACTTGGACCAAAGAAAGAGAGCAGGCGGGTCTGGCGCCGGCTGCAGGGAGTGCCAGGCAGCGTCCTTGTTTCAGGCAGGTCTCACCCTGGAGTCCTGGGTAGGCCCCGGTGAGTCTGGGGGCCCAGTTCACTCGAATCTGGGGTCGCTGTCTGGGGAGGACTGCGGCAACTGTTGGAAGGAGGAGTCACCAGCAGGGTCATCTCTCAGCAACCTTGGGCTGGGGGAGTCACCGTCTGGACACGTCGGTGGCAACCCTTCTGCTGGGACCTCCATCGCGAGGGCTGCACTGGAGGGGCGGGCTGGAGGGAGCCAAGGCACTGGATGGGGCCTTGCCAGTGCTTCTCCAGTAGGGGGTCTACCCCGGACTCACCTCCTGTGGGAGAGGGAGTAAGTCCCACCTGGCCGCAGGAAAGAGGGTGGGCAGGCAAGGGACCTCCTCTACAGGAGACGCCCTAGAGACAGAGGGTGAGGAACGGACAATGGCCTGCTCAGCCTCCCCCGTGTGGACGATGGCCTGCACAGCGGTTCCTCTGCCCCGGTGGGCTGCAGGGAAAACACGAGTCGGGGCTCGCTGTACCCTGCCTCCTGAGGGGGAAAGAGGGCTTCCTGTAGGCAAAGAGTGGACGATGGCCTGCTCTGCAACGCGCCCGACACGGACGATGGCCTGTGTCGCAATCCGACCGGAGGAAGCAGCAGAGGGGCAGACAATGGCCTGCCCTGCCTCATACTCGACACGGATGCTGCTTCTCTTGGGGGAGACTGCAGGAGAGGAGCAGACGATGGCCTGCTCTGCCTTAACCCGACATGGACAATGGCCTGTGTCGCGGCCCTGCAGGGGGGTGGCAACTGAGGAGTGGACGATGGCCTGCTCTGCCTCAGACCTGGTATGGACGATGGCCTGTACCACGGCATTGCTCAGAGTTGGGGAGTCAACTCCGCCCTTAACCTGGCAAGGATGACTTTCACTGAGGTCTAGATGGCTTTTCCTACTCACCTGGTGCTGCGTCGGTTGGGAGCGAGAGGGGCACTGGGGACTCAGACAGATGAGCCGGTCCTGCCCGGAACCACTCGGTGCTGGCCACCCAACCCCAGTGGTCGGTCATAGGCTGTGGGTGTCGCTGTCGTCTGCGGACGTGGAACGCCCCGCTGTGATTTCATGTCACGCATTCACCAGTGATGGCAGAAAATACATCAGTTGAAGACATCAGTGTCAGCCATGAGGAAGTCAAGAGGGGGGAAGTGATTGAGGAAATGCACTGGAATCGTCTAAGGCAGATTTGGAGGAGAAAGTCTGAGCAAAGAGTTCTGCTTTATCAGCAGAAGCAACAGCCACAGAGCCGTCAGAGTGTAAAAGAAGACGAAAGGAAGATGAGGTAAAGTTGTTAGAAAGGTTTTTGGCAAGATACCAGAAGAAGTGGGAAGAATTTGAGTTGGAGAGTTCAGAGCATTTAGTACAAATGAAATTATTTTTAGCAGAGCAAAGAAAAGACTTAGCACAACTTTGGGCAGAAACATAAAAGTGGTTATATTCAGGGGTGGGTTGGCTCTGGTACCTTTTATAGGCTTCTCCTTGTTGTGGACAGCATTAGAACAAGCATGATTAAACTTTTTTTTTTTCAATAGTCACAGGATATGAGTAAGGAATGTATGCTTCCATGTCCTAGAGAATAACCTCCATAATGCTCAAGGCACCCTCAGATGGTTCTCAGCCATGGAAGCAATAATCATTCCAGGGAAAATCAAATAAGTACTGCCTGAGGACCTCTCAATCAGCAGCTCTGAAGTACCATTGCTTCTTGGGAGAGTCCACATGCCTTACTGTAATGATAGGACAGGTAAGGTGTTAAGGCTGTGATCGGAGCCCAATGGAGAGAAAAAATTAACAGCATAAACAGAAGGATCAGTTGTAAGGAAGAAATCAAGTACATTGGAACTCTCTCCACAGCGGTCAGGGATATGGGTAGAGTGCTGTACAAGCTGCTTTAGGTCATTAAGGATAGAAAAGATGTAGGCTGTTCACCAGGTGAGTCAGTAAAAAGAAAGGAGAGCCAAAGGTGGTGGTGAACACTGAAATCTCCTAGAATGGAGATTTCAGAGAAAGGGGAAATCGATAGGAAGTGCTCAGTCTTAGAAGTAAGATATCCGTAGTCGAAGAAGTTTTCATAGATATATTTAGTTAGAAGATGACAGGAAAACCTAAGCCAGAGAGTAGAGAATTCAGTAGATTCAAATTCAGAAACACGAGAGCAAGATATGTTGATGCGTACATATACACAACAGCCACCTTTGGCTTTGAAATGAGTATAGAGAAAGTAGGAGGACATAGAGAAGGGTTTGCTATCAGTCGCCTCAGACAGTTGAGTCTCAGTGAGGAAGAGAAAGTGAATTTTAGAGGAGAGGTGATGTTTGACAAAGTGAAGTGCCAGATATTGCATATCCGGCGCAACATCCGGTTTTTAGTCGGATATTGTGATTCTGTCCATCTTGACCCTCTATCCTATAAACTTTACCATGAGTAAAAGATGAAAACTATGCATATAAAAACAATACAGTAATGATACAGTACAGCAATATAGCACTGTACATAGTGTTCTATTGTATGTTCTCACCAAGTGTTGGCAACACACTATGCAGCACAATACTGTACTGTACTGTACAGTACACATAATCCCATGTGGTCTAGTGGCAGATGTCTCCCCCAAAGATAACAGTAGAGCACTAGGACATGATCACTGTCAGGCCATTAGCTTTGCAATACATATCTTTACCTTGAATATAGGATGCCACAGTTAGTAACGGCACCAGGGTTTTGCGACTGTGTGGTCAGAAGAGCGGAGCGCACAGTTACGGTCATGAGCAAAAGTTCACTGACAATTCTCTGCTGTGCATGGCAATGGGAGGTGTTGCATGAACTACTTATATGTGATAATGTAAAATACACAACAATGCCAAGGCTCGCTTGGAGGGTGTCCCTGTAGCTGTGCTGGCGGGATGCCCTTGAGGCCAAAACCACAGCCAAGTCAAGGCTAATGGGGTAGGAGTCCCGGATCCATTGCCTTGACCTGGGACAGTGCAGTGGGTGGGTACTGTGGCATGTCTCTCCCCTTTATTATTTTTACTGATTATGACAAAGTTAAAGAATGAAATTCAGAGCACGCCTGAGGACACGAAATCACCCAGGGGGATCAGAGTGGCGTCCTGGAATGTGGGAAGTTTGAGGGGTAGAGCGGGGGAAGTGGTTGAGACATGAGTAGGAGGTGTGTGGTTATGGGATGTGTGCAGGAAGTCCGGTATAGGGGTGGATCAGCCAGAAAGATTGCTGTGAGAGATTGTTAATATAAGTTATTTTGGCAGGGTAGGACAGATGGATATGGTGGTGTGGGTGTGTTGGTTGGGGGGAAGTAGGTGGAATATGTCAAATGTTATGAGTGATTGGATAATAGTAGTGAAAATTTGTTTGGTGGGAAAATGGTTGCATATATCGGCGTATGCTCCACAGGTAGGCTTGCATGAGGTAGAGAACGATAGATTTTGGGATGACATAATACAGGTAGTAAGTGGTGTGGGGGATGAGATTTTCGTTTTGGGAGGAGACTAAAATGGTCATGTAGTTGAAGCAGATCAAGGATATGAAAGAGTACATGCGGCATGTGCATATGGTACAAGAAATGAGGAAGGGGAAAGGATACTCGAGTTTGGAGAGGCAATGAACATGACTGTGTGCAACACACATTTTAGGAACACACACACATACACACACACACACAGAGTGGAATATACATTTTAAGAACAGAGAGAGAGAGAGTAGGTTGATTACATACGAGCCTAGAGGAAACAACAGCCAGATAAACTATTCCCTGGTCAGGAGGGCTGACAGGAGGTTAGTGAGGGATGTTTAAGTTATAGGGAGCGAGGAGTGTGTGCAGCAACACAAGTTATTGATATGTGACATGGTGCTTAAGGACCGGGTGATGAAAAATAGGGCCTATGCACCTAGGACGATAATATGGAAGCTGAAAAACCAAGCAGTAAGGGATGCCTTATTTAGCGAGATGAGGAGAGTGGTGGCTGAACAGGGAGACGTTGACAGATGTGTTATTGAACAGTTTAGAGCCCTCAAGAGCAGCCTCTTGAGAGTTACTGATTCAATATGTGGATGGGCAAGAGGCCCACCGAAACATAAAATAACATGGTGGTGGGATGAGGGTGTAGAAGCTGCAGCTAAGGAGAAAAGAAGGCTTTCCGGGAATGGAAAAAGAGTGGTAACAAAAAAGAATACTTGGCTGCCAAGTGTATGGCTAGAAAAGAGGTTTATAGGGCGAAGTCTGAGTCACAGAGATTCTTACTTGATAACCTAAATCGTGTGGAAAAGAACATGACATTTAAGGTGGCAAGTCAGATGAAGAGGGAGGATAGGGATATCATAGGTGAGCAGTGTGTAAAGAATGATGAAAGGGTAGTGGTGAACAGTGGGCATATTAAAGACGCATGGAGTGAGCATTACAGCCGGTTGTTCATTGAGGAGTTTGACTGGGACAGGGAAAGTTTGAAGCCAGCAGATCCAGTGTTTGGCCCTTGGCCATTGATTGTTGCTACCACGGTGAGCGAGGCAATAGGCAGGATGCACGTGGGGAAGGCAGCAGGTGTGTCTGGGTTGACTGCTGAAATGTTAAAAGCCTCAGGAGATATAGGAGTGAGTTAAGTCACTGGCCTGGTAAATACGATTATATTTGATTCTGTTCTCCCAGATGACTGGCTGAAGAGAGTAAATGTAAATGTGTATAAGGGGAAGGGTGATGCCATGGAAAGAGGAAATTATAGAGGCATAAAGTTTTTAGACCAGATAATGTAGGTAATGCAAAGAGTTCAAGAAGGTATGGTTAGAGAAAGAGTGAATATTGATGAGATGCAGTTTGGGTTTATGCCAGGCAAAGGGACAACTGATGCCATATTCATTGTTGGACAGCCTCAGGAACAATATATAGGAAAGAAAAGGTAACTGTTTTTTGTTGATTTGAAGGCCTTTGACAGAGTCCCAAGAGAGGTGGTGATGTGAGCAAAAAGAAAGCTTGGGATGGAGGAGTGGCTGGTTAATGTGGTTATGGCCATGAATGTGGGTGCTCACACCCAGGTAAGAATGAATGGAGATTTGAGTGATGAGTTTTCCGTGAATGTTGGTGTGCACCAGGGGTCAGTTTTGAGCCTCTTGCTGTTTATCATGGTACTTGAAGCCCTCTCACTTGACTTCAGAAATGGACTCCCGTGGGAGATGTTGTATGCTAATGATTTGGTGTTGATTGCAGAGGATGAAAGGGAGGTGGGGGAAAGATGTAGGAAGGAGAGAGATGGTATGGAGCACAAGGGCCTAAGAGTAAATGAGGATGAAACGAAACTGATGGTATCTAGGTCTGTTGGCGGCACTGTCAAAGATGGAGAGTGGCCATGTGCGATTTACCACAAAGGCGTGGGAAATAATTCCATCTTGTTCAGTGTCTGTGATAAATGGGTGCATAAAAGATGTAGTGGTATTAGAGGTAGAATGCGAGATAACGCTGATTTCATGCGTTCAGTGTGTTGGGGAGAGCAAGTGGAGATTGTCAGGCATGAAAGGATTGAACTTGCTGGCGAGTCTCTTGAGTGTGCGGAAGAGTTTTGTTATTTGGGAGACATGTTATGTGCTGGAGTAGAGGCTGAAGCTAGTTCTGTGGCTAGAGTTAGGAGTGGTTGGAAGAAGTTCGTGGAGCTTTTGCCTCTCCTGACACTGAAAGGGCTCTCCCTCCGTGCTAAGGAATTTTTGTATGCAGCATGTGTTAAAAGTTTAATGCTGTATGGTAGTTAGACCTGGGCAGTAAAGGAGGAGGATATTTGCTGGCTCAAACGTACAGAAATGACATTGATTAGGTGGATGTGCACTTGAGCAGTGCATTCCTGAGTGTGAGGCCTGGGGGAGTTCGGTTTATGATGGAAGAGTTGAGGGGCAGCATGGGACTGGAGTGTATTGGTGCTGTGATGAGGATAGGTAGATTGAGATGATTTGGGCATGTGGAGAGGATGGGGAATGATAACTGGGTGCAGAAAGTGAGAGTGTTAATGATAGTGATAGTGTTGTAAGAGGTAGACCGAAAAAGATCTGGGATGAGGTCACTGAGTGTGACCTCAGGGATAAGGGACTGAATAGGAAAGCTGCCAGAGATCGAGCAGCACGGAGAGCTGCCATTAGGTGACAAAGGCTGACACATGCAAACATGTTGGAGCCTTCAACATGAACGAAAACGAACGAACAAAATAGTATGCAAAGCAAGGCTACTCTGTCGTGTGGGGGATAAGTGAGGACTGTGGATGACAGGACACACTGGTGGCAAAGGATTGTTGGCGAATTTTTGCTCCTGGCTGTACATCTTTCCTGGATGACATCTATGGGTGAGAAAGGGAGCATGAAAGTATTCTCAGCACGCCGAGTGAGGCACACCCTTGGTGAACTCTGGTTGGCTGACACGTAATGGGTATTTTCATTGGCTCCTGAGTTTCAGGATTTCGCCTAGCTCCGGTTGGCTACAGCTCACGAGTCCGTTGAGACGTCTTGGTGCCGGATAATGCATTGGTCCGCGGGTTATGTCCCGTTTCGGCGCCGGATGTTGCATAATTTAGTTTGATATTGCTTTAATGGGGCTAAGAGCTGCGCCAGATATTGCGTTGAGCCAGATATCGCAACAATGGATAATTGATAGTTTACTGTACTGGTGTTGCTGTGACCATGAGAGATGATGGTGACTCTCAGACTGTTGGTGCTGAAGAAAAATGCCTTTGCATGGTGGTAGTAACAGAATCAGGTGGCTCCACTCCCACAGCGTCCTCACCATCTCCCAAAATGAGAGTCATGAACAGCAGCAGGAGGGCAGCTTATGCCTCCAGTCCTCTAGGTCCATGTGCAGAAGAACATCAGGTTTGTGTGGCTTAGTCATCAGAATTAAATCATCTGGCTTTAGCTAGAATAGAATGCAAAAGATGTTCTAACCATGAGAGTTAATTGTGACCACATGAGTGTTGTGTTAATGCTGTCAGGTTCTTATACTCACTCAAATGAATAAACTAATCTAAGATTACTGGAATAAAGTATTAGAGAATACACAACCATGAGACAGTTAACACGTCATCATTTGGGTGTTTACATTTGATTACATGTTGGAGCTGTCTCCTTCGGGATTGGTGTGATGTTATTAACAGGGGTGGTCGTATGATATGCCAGTAGGATGGTTTTAACTTTCAGTCTAATGACATTTTCCTTTATTTTACTTGCTACCTTTAGACAGTTTTATTCAGCTTAAAAGAACTGAGTACATTCCATTTAGTTTGAAAAGTTTTTCCAGCTGAGTAGGCCTATGATAGTATGGAAATAGCAAGAATAAACTAAAAATCAATCACTGGAGTGAAAAAGGTTAATGAAATCCACTTCCCCCAAACAGTACCCTGCCCCAGTC
>JAGKTI010020993.1:0-15993 GCA_018397915.1 Birgus latro | reverse complement strand
ATAGGCATTAGTATATATCTCATAACACAATGTACAGGATGTAGTGTCTGATTTCACATGATATCTGTTCACAATCTGTTGTCCCAGACTGTCAAGAATCCTAACATATGATGTTTCTCAATATATCCTCGTAGTCTAAACAAGCAAGAAACTCATGATGTATTCAAACACCATATTAACGTAAAACACGAGACAAAACTGATTTACGTACCAGCATATAGAATTGCTCACTCGCAACGTGCACTGGCAAAGCAATATGTCGATGAAATGTTAAGTCTGGACATCACTGAACCTTCAGTATCCCCATGGAACGCACCACTTTTCATTGTACCTAAACAAAACGGTGAGATGAGGGACGTTGTTGATTTTCGCAAACTTAATCAGGTAACCATTCCCGACCGTTTTCCCATGCCATTGTTAAGTGACGTCCTGCAAAACATTGGACCAGAAAATATGGTCTTTTCTACAATCGATTTATTAAGAGGCTATTATCAGATAGGATTAGATGCAGAATCCTGCAAGTACAGTACTTTCTCTACTGATAGTGGCCATTATCAGTATAAGAGAATGCCGATGGGATTGATGACGGCTCCTGGCACATTCCAGCGATTGATGAATAGCGTATTGGCTGGAATATTAGGCGACAGTATATTTGTCTACCTGGACGACATCATAATTGCAACACCCACACTAGCAGAACATCTACAGAAGTTAGATCAGCTACTACACAAGTTAGCCAGTGCAGGTTTAAAAATTAAGCTGTCTAAATGTAAATTTTGCCTTAAGGAAATACAATTCTTAGGCCACAGACTAGATGCAAAGGGGATCCACACCTCTCAGGACAAAATAAAAGCAGTAAGAAATTTCCCAGAACACACAAATGTGGATGAAGTAAGCCAATTTTTAGGGCTCGCCGGATATTATAGGGCGTTTATACAACACTTCTCTCACATATCCCAACCCTTATTTCTCCTGCTGAAAAAACAAGCGGTATTTCAGTGGGGAGAGGAACAAAAAAAAAGAAAATGCATTTAATGAATTAAAAGATAAACTTACATGTGCACCTTGCTTGGCTTATCCTAACTTCACAGAGCCGTTCATAATTTGCACAGATGGTTCTCTCAAAGGTTTAGGTGCTGTATTGATGCAAGAGGATAAACGAGGTAAATACCAACCCATTGCTTTTGCCAGTAGGCAAATAAAAGGAGCAGAGAAAAATTACTGTGTAACTGACTTGGAAGCCCTAGCGGTAATATTTGTTCTACAGAAATTCCGTGACCTCGTGTACGGATATGAAATTCACCTATATACAGACCACAAGCCCCTTGTGGGCATGTTCCAAGAAAAACTCCTCTCTGGGAGGAGAGCACGATGAAAATGTAAAATCCAGAATTACAATGTAAATATTCACTACATAAAAGGTAAAGTGAACGTAGCAGCAGATGCCTTATCACGCAACCCATTAGCCAACGTCGCTACAGTAAGTCCACGAGAATCACTCCCCAACAACGATGAATCGATCCCCACAATTCAAGAAATCTCACAAGCACAAAGACAAGACCCAGTATGGTCCAAAGTAATATATCACCTCGAGTCAGGCGATGATGTGCCATTACCCAAGTTACAAGTACCACTTGAACAATTCGCAATGGTAAACAATGTCTTATATAGGGTAAATCCAGGACAACCAAACCATAGAAAAATTTTTAGGCAGTTAGTTACTCCTAGTACAGTGATATCACACATTTTAAAGACAGTACACGATAGTCAACATGCAGGACATCCTGGCAAAGTCAGGACAGTCAGACAGGCCCGGATGTCATATTACTGGCCAACGTTACGCAAAGACATACATACCCACATAGACAAATGTGAGTCATGAGCGAAACATAAAGGTTACACGATATCACCTGCAATGTTAGGTAAATACCCAGATCCTAACCAATCATGGGACGTTGTCGCCGTTGATTTACTTAAATTACCCTTAACAACCAATCACAATCAGTATCTATTTGTTGCTACTGATAATTTCTCACGTTATGTGATCTTGGTTCCAATTAAGGATAAAACAGCAGAAACAGTCGCACGGGTGTTCAGTGATAGAGTGATCCGTAGGTTCACCACACCAAAGGTGCTAATAAGCGACAATGGTGGTGAATTTAACTCTGAAATTTTGCAGGAAATTTGTAAACAATACAAAATTAAGAAGGTTAATATCTTGGCCTACCATCCAGCTTCCAATGGATTGGTGGAAAGGCAGAATAAGAAAATATTAGATGTACTGAGGCACATCCTCAATGACAATTATGCAAACTGGGATGACTGGATCCCAAGAGTTGAAGCATCACTCAATTGTGCAATTAATAAATCCATAGGAGATACACCTCATTTCATCATTTACGGGTCTGACAAACGTTTCCCTTACGAAACGTTAGAAGGCGAGCAAATTCTCATATATAATTATGACGATTATCCTAAACTTCGCTTACGTGAATTTCAAGAAATACACACAAGGGTAAAGAAACAGTTAATGATGTCTAAGGAAGAAATGACAGAATCATTCAATAAGAAGGCAAAAGAATCAAACATCAGCATAGGTGATATTGTGTATGGCATCATTCACACTAGAGATAACAAACTGTCACCAAAATTTGAAGGCCCATATAAAGTAATTAAGAGAAGAGCTAATAAGGCAGTGATTAAGTCACTATCGAGTGACGAAGAAAAAGAAATACATATTGATCACTTAAAGAAGGTCTCAAGAAACTTAGCTTGCAACTATAAAGCACCGGACGCGACCGAAAATCCTAGTACACACTGTGAAAATAAGCCTGAAGCAATAAACACATATCGGAATAAATTGCGGTCGCATACCAAACAGACAAACATAGGTGCAACCAATACAGCTCTCACCGTAACAAGGCATTTACGTGACTTAGGAATCGATTTAGATTCCTTTCATAGGTAAGAACGGATATCTGATACAGTTGTTCTTTCGGTAGGAAAAGATGAGGCGAATAATTCCATGGATCATGTTCCTGTTGATATCAAGAGGATCACCTCACTTGCATCCTCAACATATAGTACGGCAGGGGTGCCTGATCGCCCCAGCAGCCTCAACGGCAGTAGTACAAGGCATAATAAGTACCGAAATTAGTCTGGACGTACTGCACGATATACCAATGATGTTACAGAAAATATCAGGACCACTCAGAACTCTGGAAGTGGTATTAACACGCCCTTCTTCACATGATCACCCCACATAGGAGATAGCTGAATTAATGAAATTAACTGACTGGAAGCTAGAACAGGCTGAGCACGTAATGATCATCATGATCCAGGAAATCCCATCAGCTGGGAGTAACCCACTTAGGACAGGAAACAACATCACAAATACACGTAACGGACGCGGTCTGTTCGACTTAGGTGGAGCAATTTTAGGGAACATTTTTGGACTAGCTACAGAAAACGATCTAGAGGAAATAAATAACAAATTTAACAAAATAGCACAAGTTCTCTGATACCAACATAAGTTGGCTGACACTCAGAACACCTTAATGCTGACGATTGTAAAGAACCTAAGGAAAGCAGAAGCATCAACTCTAAGAATTGTGGATAAAGTAAATGGACTAGAAGGTAACAATACACTATTCCAACACTTCTCAGTGATCATGGAACATACTGACTTAATAATACTACAGTTGGACAACACCAGGGCTCAGTATCAGTCTTTCATGAAAGGAATTGCTAATGCAGGTAACGGAAGGATCACTATTAATTTACTACCCATTCACAACCTCAGGCAAATCATTAATCAGCAAGGTTTGAAACCTTTGTTTGAGGAAAGAAATTTAATGTTATATTATCCATACTTGGAAGCAACACTGACAACAACATCAATAGTAGTCCATGTACCGTTTGTAACAGATGACTTTTTCACAGTCTATCAAATATACCCTTTTCCTTCTAAGAAAGATGACTCATTAGTCACCATTAACATCGAAAGAGAAGTCATCATGGTTTCCGAGAAACAGGACGCCGTAGCTTTCACTAGTGACACAGCAATGGAACACAAATGTCGCACATCATTACTTGCATTTCACCTTTGTCCTGCGTACATCTTCACGTTTCAGCCAGCTGAGACAGTCCCTTGTGAAATGGCTATCATAAAAAATCATGACATCCCTCATCATTGCAACTTCACATTTGCACCAGATAAACTCATTCATCATCAACGCATTGGAAATTCACAGTTCTTCTACTTCACTCAAAATACATCAGTTTTTGTGACCTGCCTAGATACATCTCCAGCCCATACATCAGCATCCGGTTTATACATCTCACCAGATTACTGTGCAGTCCTGACACCTACATTATCCACCTTGCCCACTAAAAACCATTATGCCATTCTCAACCACACACACAAGTACTTCCAGCCATTGCCTAGGATGAACTTAAATGCAAGCTCACGCATTAAATTGACTTCACCCAACTATGAAGCCATGCAACTAATAAATCAGACAATACAACCTTGGGAAGAATACAGAAGGATTATGTTTAACCCATATTATGTATACAGCCCAGCTCCAGCCATCTTTGTGATTTTCTCCATCATATTTGTTGTATTACTTTTGGCCATGCACAGAATGGAAGCGAGAATTGCTAACCTTGAATCAGTGTTTAAGAACTGTTCTTACAAGAGAGACAAACTGTGTAAATAGTGTATATACTGTACATATATATTTTATATAAAATAACGAATTATGGGTTACACATAATATAGGCTTACTTTAATTATACTATTGTATCTCATTTATATATGAATATATACAGCAAGTCCTTCTCATATATATTGTATAACTGACTACATTAGACTGGCCATTGTATTACTTTAATATTACTATTATACAGTATACAGTATGTACAATTTTATAACTACAGTGAGTACATTATCCCAGTTATGTAACTTTGATAATATTATATACTTCACTTAACTTACATGCTGATTGTAATATGTATTAATATATTAAGGACAATATTTCCTGTCGTTGGTACGACAGTGGACGTGCAGTGGGCGTGACCGAGCGATATGCAGATATTATATAGGCATTAGTATATATCTCATAACACAATGTACAGGATGTAGTGTCTGATTTCACATGATATCTGTACACAGTCTGTTGTCCCAGACTATCAAGAATCCTAACATATGATGTTTCTCAAAATATCCTCGTAGTCTAAACAACCAAGAAACTCATAATGTATTCAAACACGTGGAAGCCCACAGGAGATCGATTAGACACTACTACCTTACCTAAACATCCTTTCCCACCTGTATATAATGGCAGAGAGAAGCCCTTCACATCAGAAAGGGAGAGAGAAAGGGAGAGAGAAGGGGACAGAGAATGCCTGAGAGCACAATTAGGGCAGAGTAAGGAGAAAGGGGAGACTGGCCGTCACGCTAAGATCATTGTAAATCGCTATCAAGATAAATCTACAATAAAACTCAGTAACCCAAGAGTCCTGTAACTCACCTTCGTTGATAATACGTCTCATGACTTTATTCTGGTTGTATTAAAGAACCCATCATCGACTTCCCAACAAGTACCTCCGACCACGCTACCGAGAATAGGAAGTAAGAAATACAGACAGACGAAGACAGGAACAGAGCTGACCTGTTGCATAAATGAAGGACTGGGAGTAACGGTTAACTCTTGCATTAGAGAGTTGGACAGAAAAGGGATGAGAGTTTGTTGCTAGACCGGTGCTACGTACCCGTCGTAGAGGTGGAGGGATGCAAGCAGACAGTTCAGTGGAACAGTGGCCATTGAAGTAGCGATAGAAGAGAGATAAATATCCAACAGTGCGGCGAGGAGACAGAGGTTGAAGGGAGCCAGTAAAAGGAGGAGAGCTGATGAGACGAAAAGCCTTTGACTTCACCCTATTGAGAGGAGCTGTATGTGGGGAGCCTCCCCACACATGAGAGTTGTACTCCACACAGGGACTTCATCTCCTTAAGGAATGGACGGAGCCAGTGACCAGTGTCTTTCATCAGAGCGGTGGGGGAGGTGGTGGCTCAATCGGTAGAGAGGTGGCCTGCAGTTCTACCGGACCCAGGTTCAAATCCACGCTGGGGCAGGGAACGGTTTATGGACTTGAATTTCATAAAAGCAGACTTTACCGGTCTACCAAAAGACCCACCGATATGTTGTAAAAATACCCCTGCTAATACCAATAAACCAGTCCTGGATGAGACAGCCCTAGCATGTGTTCAATATGGACGGTGGGTGTTAGCACCGAAGTGGTGACATGTAGTGGTGTATGGCATGTAGGAGGACTACTGGGCCTTGTGAGCAGGCTGTGAAGCCTATGCCCAGAGTCGGACACATTAAAAAAAAAAAGTTGCACCTGCCGTCACAGCGTTTGCTGGCGGGTTTTGTTGCACCGTTCTTGCAGGTCCACACTGCACAAGGAAGTAAAACACCAGAAATTCATACTCTATGAATTTCTACTATTGGGACACTCATCAAAGAAGTCATTAATTTTCGCCCACTACTGAGCTACAGTTTCTGGTGACCTTATGGTTGAAAATGGTATCCTTCATAATTCACCAATAAGTTCATCAGTAGTTCTACCTGATTGTCGACTGGAATTATTTTGGGCTCATGCTGATACAGCATTTCTTACTCAGACTTAACCTAAAAGTAACCTTCATAACATCAGTACGTTTATCTTTGATCATCATGTTTAGTAAGGTTGCATAAACTCTGAAATTGCCGGACATATTTTAAGTACTAAATCATCTCTCCCCCAGAAGATCACTGAATTAAAAGCAAGTTTCAGTGTGTGTATATATATGAGTATATAGCGTAAAATAACAGAAAAAGACTGACTGATTTGTAGGAGAGGTGAGAGGAAGAGTACATATCCTTAAAAATAAAAAAAAATAAAAAAGGAAGAAAAAAGAAAAAGAAGACACGACAAGAAAGGGATGACTGAATTGCAGGGAGAGTGAGTGGAAGATTTCATCCTAAAACATGAAACCAAACCAAAAAAAAAAAAAAAAAAAAAGACTGAATAACAGAAAGGGCGAGCAGATGAGTACATACCTAAAAAACAGAAAGGATGAGTGAACTGAACGTTGGTTGAGAGGATGAGTGGGAGGATGTGATTTATAAGGTCAGGTATGAACACAAATTGGAGAGTAAAGGATAAGCCGATCTGTTGAGGAATGGTACATGGCAGAGAGCGAGATAAAAGACTGTAGTATGTTTAAATTAATGGGGCACGAATGCCAAGGCTAAGACAGTGAAAGTGGCACCGAATATTTTGTATGGATCGTTTTGGGCTGATTAGTAACAGTGGAGTGAGCGGGACAGTGGCAACACCTTTCCTTCACTTACCACCTAGTATTATTCCCCACCTCTCCCCACTTTAACTCATCAGCTAGAAATGACCCAGTCCCGTGTACCAGGGCTGAGGCGGTGTCTCTGTTACTTCTGTCCCCACCTGTACCTTGGAATGATACAAATGAGGGGATAAAGGCGGGTTTTGGGACAACTAGATCGCGTAATAATAGTGTATACATCGCAGCATCTACAGGGTGTTTGTGGTGGGAAATCTGAATGGAAGTGTTGGCGTGAAATCTGTAAATGATGTAACAAATCGATATGGGGTGTCAGGGGGGGAACGATGATAGGCGGTGACCGAGTGTCTTGTGTCAGGAGAAAAGCTTCCGGATTAGCAGTTCAGGTTTCAGAGACAAAGAGGTACACAAAAATATGTATGTTAGAGAGACTGGAGTTCCTGCTGCAGGAAGCCAGATTTCTATGCTTGAAGAGATAAATAAAGTTGGGGGTGTTATTGATACGATGGTGGGGAGCGGAAGATGCTACGTCTTTTATAACATGATTATGGGAAATGTGTAAAAAACTAAGAGGAGTGTGAAGGATAAGGTGCAAGAAGAGTAATCAAGAGTGAAACAATGAGTATGCAGAATATGAAGTACAATGCAATGCCAGATGAAGATAAGCTTAAGGTAGTCCTGGATTTGGGGTCAGTAATCTGGAAGCAAAGGGATTTGGAAAGGTTGAGAAGCGTATACACTGTTCAACATCCAATAGCTCATAGGACATACTACTGCAACCTCTTTTATATCAACCAGTAGGTGAGATCGAACCCAAATAATGAGGATTAGTAGACAAACACAATACCAGTTAGATCTCCATAGGCTCCTCATAATGTCTTATGGCAACAAGAAATAAACGTGAGTCTGGCAGACAGAAAGAAATTGTGAGTACAATTTATGAACATGCCAGAGATAGTTTTAGGTTTCGTTTAGGTTAATAAATTATTATCAGAAAACTCACCAGTATATTGAGAAACACCCATAGACAGCCTGCCTGCATGATGACTACACTGCTGTAATTTGTCTCTGTACTAAAGTGGTAGTGTGGATTCCAACTTGAATATAGATATACTGCTGTAAAGTCCGAAGAATCACTTCAAAACCCTTTTGGGGGGGAGCTTATTGTCATGACATCATTTGAGAGAAAGCAAATTCTGATGGATTTCGGGTCAGTATATCAAAGAGGGTTTATGGAAAAGATAGTAATGGCCATATTAGTGCACAGAGGACGAGTCAAGTCCCCAGTAAAGCAACATAGAACTTCCTTGCTACCTGTCCTGCCTAGTTCCGTCTGTCGATCAGTTGACATACACGATCAAAGTAATATTATCTCCACAAGTTGGAATACTGCCTTAACGAAGAAGACAAAAACTTTTATTTCTAGTATCAGTCACTTTCTTTGTAAACAAATCATCAGCAAATTCATAAATTACTGGAGCGTTTTCAAAGCCTCAAATTATGCATTTTAAATATATTTCCCACTTATTATTCGAGGATCTATAAAGGCGCAGTCGTTAAGCAGCAATTTACACACACTTTGGAATATTAAAGTAACAGTGGAATAAAAGTACGAGCAAAGTGACTGAAAGCAAAAATGAGAAGAGCAGCAACTTTTACCTGGGCAGTTTTGTTCATCAGAATTATCTGGGCAGTGTCGTCTGCGGTCACAGCGATGTCTGCGGTGGATACAGGTGCCTTCTCGGCACTGCCACTCCCATCGTCGGCATGCTGTACGGATCACCAGCATACATTAATATCTTTCATTCTCTACCATCACTCTGGGTCGTTTCCTACATGAAAGTGGGGCAGGTGACATCGTAACGCCTGTTTCTTATCTACGTACTTTGCATTCCACACTTAATGATTCCCTTGTGCATTATTTCAATCGTTTTATTATCGACATTATTTTGATCAGTAAGATACATGAAGATACTGAGGTGAAACGTGCAGAATAAATTGTTAAGGAACAGATGTTACAAAATCTCCAAAGCCATATATATATATTTTTTTAATGCTAGAAAGAACGAACCAAAGGCCAGGAGCCCACAAACCGTTCCTTCCAAGAAAACAACAAAAACAAAACAAAAAAGAGCCAAATTCAAGATCTGTTCATTTCGAGATGCCTGAGCACACTGCGTTTGAAAGACTGGAGATCATAGGAAGCAGGAAATACAGACAGAGGGAAATAGTTCCAGAGCTGACCTGTTGCTTAAATAAAGGACTGGGAGTAACGGTTAACTCTTGCATTAGAGAGTTGGACAGAAAAGGGATGAGAGTTTATTGCTAGATGGGTGCTTGTAGAGGTGGAGGGATCCAAGCAGACAGTTCAGAGAAACTGTGACCATTAACCCGCCGAGCTCCACGAACGTAAGATGCACGTCACCACTTTTTTCCGCAGACAGACCCACTGACGTGCACCGTATGTCATTCAGTTGCAAGGCCCATTGTGTGCACATTTTTTTAACATTCGCGGGTGATTTTTGGTAGGCATATGTGGGAGACCTTCCTCTACCTGCTGTCAAGTGGGGATACTGCCTGGCCCCACCTAACCCCCCCTCCCCCACACACTGGGCAATTAACATGTTAGCAGTAACTTGGCCAGTAAATATATGTTGCCCCACGGTCTCTCCAATGACAAAATTGACGGTGAAAGTAATTCCTGAGATGGAAGACATAGAAACAAAGAAGCTAGAGGTAGAAACAAACAGAAGTGATGAGGTGGTAATGTTGTAAAGGAAGATGCCATATGCTGGGGTTTTGAGTGAGTGAACAATGCTTTTATCACCTGTATTATTGTTTGAAAATCAATATAGACTTATACTACTCATTAATTCGTACCAAATAAATGAATAAATATGTAATTTAAAGTGGCTTGAATTAGTTAACTTTTCTATAGTTCGTTTTCTTTAGCCAGGTACCCTGAAAAAGAAGCAAAACGTAAGGCTGAATGACACCTGTATCAACATTTTTATGCTCAGGAGGGCGATTTCTCTATGAATTTTTGATGTTTCACCAAAAGCGGAGGTTTGAGCCCCCTCCCCTCCAAAAAAAGTCGAAAATCGGTCGGGTTCTGAGGGTGTGTTTCGTAAAAAATCGGTCAGGACTGGGCGGGTTAAAGACTATATGCTTTCACGGTACACTCTTGAACAGCAGCGTGAGAATGACGCCCGTGAAGAGTGGAAAACTCAACTGGAAAACGAGCAAGAACAGCGCAAGCAACGTGAGAGAGAATGTGAGTGCGAGGAACATGAGAAAGAACGAGAGAATGAAGAACGTGAGAGAGAACGTGATCACAAGCGAGAACGACATGAACACGACTATGCCAAGCACGAAGCATGTGAGAAACATGAGATTGAGGTATTGAAGCTCAAGCGAGACTCCTTGGCTTCAGGCACATCGGGTGCAGCCAACCCAAGCTCCATGAGTGCTCTCCCAGCACCTGTTCTAGCAACCCCACACCTCAAGCTTCCTTCGTACAAGGAAGGTGAGCGAATCGTGCCGTTCATAGCTCGTTTCGAGGATATGGCACAGCTGTACGAGCTGGGCGAGGCAGCTAAGTGGCTTCAGTTTCTTAGCTTGTTTGAGGGCCCTGCCCTCGATATTCTCCACAGAACTTGTGGAGACAATCTAACATATGAAATGATGAAGACCGCACTAATCAAAGCGTACGGTCTCAAGGTTGAATACACCAGGAATCAGTTCATGAGGGCGTGTCTCCAGGAAAAGGAGACAGCTGTTCAGTTCCTCGACCATCTCACTGCGTACCTAGACGAGTGGATGGAGAAAGATGAGATCCCTCGCATGCGAGAGGGAATAATTGATCTTGTGCTGCATACACAGCTGGAAAAGTCGTGGCCTGCTGAGCTTATAGCTCAGCTCAAGATTTGCAAAGTAAAGGATACAAACCAAATGGTGGAAGAGGCTGATGCATTCTTCACTGCGTACAGGTACCAAGCTCATGAGCAACAGTCCTGGAAGAGGACAGATACCGCTAAGTCTGGGAAGCAATCTCAGACCGAACCCCAGCATTAAGGCCATTCTCAGAAAAATGGCCACGGTCCACACAAATCGCAGATGGAACGTGGGCAGAATACGCAGCAACATGCTTGGAAGAGATACAGCAAATACCCTAACCAGCAGCAGTATAAGTCACACAATCAACATTTGGGACAATCCTTTTCAGCATCAGCCCCAGTGTTTCGGAGGCAGGAGGCAAACACAGCCTTCATTCCCCGACAAGCGCATGATGGTGTCGTCCCTGGCAGCACATGTCCTCCTTCACAGTTCACTAGTTCCCCTCAGATGGTGAACCCTCCTCCACAAGTGGTCAATGCTCCAGCTTCCCCGATGGTGAGTACGACCCCTCAGGCATCAAGTCTGAGTACGACCCCTCAGGCATCTAGTCCGTGTATGACCCATCAGGCATCTAGTCCTCACGGCGTCACATTCACAGAGTTGTGCACTATGCAGCCTTATCACTAGATGGCCGCTTCCTCCACAGGCCCTCCCACAGGTAACAGTGCCTTTCTTGTTCAGCTAGGGTTTGTAAGGTGTTTCCATAAATGTTTTGAGAGACAGTTGTTCCTCAGGTTGCTCCGTCAAGCAGAGTCTACAGTAGTTCGGCCCAAGGAGTACACAGGTAGGCACACCCAAGTTAGACTTACTGATGGATCGATGAGATTGTTTCCTGAGGCACATATCCAGGTAGCATCTCCCTTTTACAAAGGTTCGATAGTTGCAGCTGTCATGCCAGAACCTATGTTTGACCTTATTATAGGTAACATACCAGGTGCCACGTATAATTGCACCATAGATGTCACTACTCATACTTCAGCTGCAGTAACACGAGCCGTGGCCAAGGCTCCAAACCGTGTCACTCCAGTGACCATTGCATTGCCGCAAGATCTGACTTGTAGTAAAGATGTTGTCCTGGAACAACAATCTGACCCGACACTTGCTGCTGTGCGGAAGAAGCAAAAGGGTAAAGTGACAAGGCATTCACGGGGAGGGCAAGCCAGGTTCCTTTGTAAACAAGGATGGCTTTACCATGAGTCACGAACACCCTAGGGCCAGGATCGACTTTTTTTTTTTTTTTTTCTTATGTGTCCGACTCTGGGCATAGGGTTTACAGCCTGCTATCAAGGCCCAGCCGTCCTCCTACATACTACATGTCACCACTTCGGCGCTAACACCCACCGTCCATATTGAATACATGCTAGGGCTGTCTCATACAGGACTGGTGTGTGTATTAGCGGGGTTATTTTTACGACCTGTCGGCGGGTCTTCTGGTAGATCAGTAAAGCCTGATTTAATGAAATTCAAATCCTTAAACTATTCCCTGCCCCAGCGAGGATTCGAACCTGGGTCCCTCGGGACTGCAAGCCAACTCTCTACCGATCGAGCTACCGCCTCCCCAATTGCAGTTTGTTGTTCCCGCAAAGTATCGCCAGGCAGTATTAGAATGGGGTCAATGTTCAGCATGAGGAGGTCACATGGGCAAAAAGAAAACCCATGGCCGTATCCGTGCTGACTTTTTCTGGCCAGGAATAGGACAGGAAATAGATTGGTTTGTGCGTTCCTGCAATGTGTGTCGATGTACCACCAATCAGGAACGTGTCCTTCCTGCGCCGTTTGAATCCACGCCCATAATCTCTGAGTCATGTGAGAGAGAGGGTAGTGGTAATGTGGGTGCAGAGCTGACATCTCGCTCGTGGGCCGCACAGGACACAATATGTCTAGGGTCTGTACATACATATGTATCGTAAGTTGTAAGCAGGCAGTCACGGCAATCCCAACTGTGGACATCGATGACGAACGGGCAGTCGCAGCGATCCCAACTGTGGACACCGATGACGAACTGGCAGTCACGGTGATACCAACTGTGGACACTGACGACAAGCCCTTCATTAGTCGTAAGTGTAGGATTATAAGCGGGCAGTCATGGCGATCGCAACTGTGGACACCAATGACGAGCCTTTATTGGCCGTAAGTGTAGTAGCATAAACTGGGGCAGTCACGGCGATTCCAACTGTGGACACCGATGAAGCACCGATAACCAGTGAACACCTTGTTCTCTGGTTAATATAGGTTTAACCAGTAAACTACAGGGGTTCTAAGAGATTTGAGCAATCCAAGAACTACATTTCATGGTTAATAATCTACCCAATTAGGAAAAAATGGCAACCTCAAATGTACGAAACTCTGCCTGTCAATTAATTTTCAGTTGAAGCGTACTTTTCATTGTGAATGCATTGACTGCTGGGCAGATGGTAATTGTAATTTAATACAAATTGTTTGTAACATTGACACTATTGATGCTCCACATCGATTGATTTCACAGGTACAGTTGGATGGTGATGCAGTTTTTCTGTGCAGGTACAGCGATAGGTGTAGCAGTATTGCCCTGTGGGTCAGCTGATCGTCTATGCCGCATGCTTCCACCTCTTCTCCTCTGCCCTTATCGCCTCTATTATGTTATTAATTTGTGTTAAAACATTTTACACATAGGTACAGTTACATTACAACTCTCACACCTACACCGTGTATCACATACACCACAATACATAACATCATGCGAGTAGACGGTAGCACCAGTCGAGGTGGATGGAAAGCTGATGATAGGGATAGGTGGAGCTCTCGTTTCATCAGCCCTCGGGACTAGTTCCCAACCATAAGCCTTTGCTGAACTTTTTCAGTGTTTCAGTTACACGGAGAGTAGACCAGCATGCTCTCCAATACAAGTTTCTCTGTTACCACCAAACAACATGCACAGTACATACTACACAACCCTTTGAAAATTCAGAAAAATGGCAAAAACTAACAGTGCCTTCACCTTCCGCCCCTTTCCCGGTGATGACTCATGCCTGGAACGACTGTCTGATTCACTTCTTCATTTCTGCAACATTCGCGGCATTTCTTCAAATTTTCTTTCTGTGGAACAACACCTCTCCTTCTCTTCTTAGCGGAGACTCAGCTGTCTGAGTCAACTGACAGCAAACCCTTTTCTGTATCCTCCTACTTTCTCTATACTCATTTCAAATCCAAAGGTGACTGTTGTGTATATGCACGCAACAACCTATCTTGGTCTCGTGTTCCTGAACTTGATTCTTCTGAATTCTCTACTCTCTGGCTTCGGCTCTCCTGTCATTCTCTGACTAAATATATCTGTGCTGTTTACTTATCGCCTAATTCTACTGACTATCAAAAATTCTTTGACTATCTTACTTCTACGATGGAACACATTCTATCCATTTCTCCTTTCTCTGAAATCTCCATTCTAGCAGATTTCAATGTTCACCATCACATTATGCTCTCCTCTTCTTTCACTTATCCACCTGGTGAACAAGCCTATACCTTTTCTATCCTTAATGACCTAGAGCAGCTTGTACAGTACCCTACCCGTATCCCTGATCGCCTTGGAGAGAGTTCCAACATACATGACCTCTTCCTAACAACTAATCCTTCTCCTTACACTGTTAATCTTTTCTCTCCGTTGGGCTCCTCTGATCATAACCTTATTATCTTAACCTGTCCTATTGCTCCAGTGCAGCCTGGGGATCCTCCAAAGAAACGTCGTCTGTGGCACTTTGGAGCTGCGGATTAGGAGGCCCTTAGGCAGTACTTCTTCGATTTTCCCTGGAATGATTATTGTTTCCATGGCCGAGAGCCATCTGCGTGTGCCTTACGCATTATGGAGGTTATTCTCTCGGGCATGGAAGCATACATTTCTTTCTCATATCCTTTGTCTAATGCAAAAAAGCTTTTGTTTAATCACACTTGTTCTAAGGCTGTCTGCAACAAGGAGAGGGCCTACAAAAGGTACCGGAGCCAACCCGCCCGTGAATCACATCTTTCTTATGTTTCTGCCCGGAATTGTGCTAAGTCTGTTCTTCGTTCTACTAAAAATAATTTTATCCGCACTAAATGTTTTCACCTCTCCAACTCAAATTCTTCCCTCTGCTTCTGGCACCTTGCCAAAAACCTTTCTAACAACTTTACCTCATCATCCTTCCCTCCTCTTTTCTACTCTGAGAGCTCTGTAGCTATTTCTTCTACTGATAATGCTGATCTCTTTGCTCAGACTTTCTCCTCCAATTCCATCTTAGACGATTCTGGTGCTGTTCCTCCATCACTTCTCCCCTCTGACTTCCTTATGGCTGACATTAAAATTTCTTCAGCTGATACATTTTCAGCCATCACTGGCCTCAATACTAACAAGGCATATGGTCCTCATGGGGTCCCTCCTGTTGTCCTCAAGAACTGTGCTTCTGTGCTTACACCCTGCCTAGGTAAACTCTTTCGCCTTTGTCTATCAACTTGTACCTTTCCTTCTTGCTAGAAGTTTGCTCTCATTCAGCCAATCCCAAAAAAGGGTGACCATTCCCAACCCTCTAACTATCGTCCAATTGCTTTAACATCCTGTGTCTCAAAAGAGTTTGAGTCTATTCTTAACAGAAAAATTTGAAAGCATCTTTCCTATCACAACATTCTTTCTGATCGTCAGTATGGATTCCGTCAGGGACGCTCCACTGGCGATCTTCTCACCTACCATTCAAACTCCTGGTCATCCTCCTTTCAGGACTTTG
>JAGKTI010020991.1:0-15994 GCA_018397915.1 Birgus latro | reverse complement strand
AATCGCCCACCATGAAAGCAACGAAACTTCTGTGGCCAATAGTACATAGATAATTTTGTATATAATGTAAATATTTTTATATAAAATAACAAAATAAGTGGTTATATAGTCACATAATACTTAGCGTAAAAAAAAAAAGGTCTCAACGATTAGTCATCAGTTATACAACCTCGGACACCACCAAACAAACAAACAAACAAACACGAATGATGAAAATAAAAATAATGTAAAAATGATCACATACCAACAAATAAAAGGTGCAACTGTTATTATATATGTCTGTGAAATACAGGAGTTAGGAGTTTAGGCCGCAGACGACGCGACGGCCAATGCAGACGACACCAACCCCCCCAACTCCCCGAGTACCACCGGGGATCCGCCGCTGACACTGAGCGGCTGGGAACAGGAACGGCGCACCTGTATCCCTTCCCGGCGCCCCTCTTACTCCCAGGTGATGCCCCGGAAAGGTAGCAGTCGCCGGCGCCTAGTCTCTGGCCGAAATTCCAGTCGCCAGGTAAGGGGTGGAGTTTACAACTCCACGCAGCACCGTGCTATTGGTCATTGTCATACCGGGTACAGGGCAGAACCGGCCACAGTCTGTTCCCCAGTTACATCCCCGCTACAGGGCCACGACACGGACGCGTGTCGGCCGGGCAGGACAGGCCATAAGTCATCCGACTCCTGTAGTCGTTCCCCCCAGAGTGGTGCCGCAGTATTGGTTGGCCACAAGCCGTACTGGGTACGAGGCAGGATCGGCCACAGTCCGTCCCTCTGCTACTAGTCCTCTCAGCTCCCCGGTACGGGCCCATTAGCCACACCAGAGCTACAACCTCCTGCGCCACTACGACGTCAGCCATTAGTCACGTCAGGCCAGAGGTAGGGCAGACCATTAGCCGCACTGAAGCTTTTGTCCCCTGTGCCACCCCGATGTCGGCCATTAGTCACGTCAGGCCAGAGGCAGAGCAGGCCACTAGCCGCATTGAAGCTGATGTCCCCTGTGCTACCACGACGTTGGCCACTAGTCACGTCAGGTCGGATGTAAAGCAGGCCACAGTCCGCTTCTCTCCTACAGGAGGACCTGCAGCCACAGAGGACCCCTCCCCCGAGCTGTGGCAAGGCCTCACCCGAGGCCTTGGTTCCCTGCAACTCTACCAGGGTGAACAGCGGCCGAAGTTGAGTCCCCGCAGACCCCGCAGCCGACGTCGGGTCCTGTCTACTACTCCCCCGGCCCTTGGTCCCCATGTGACGACCCTGTCGGCGACGCCGCCCTCCAGCCGTTGCCGCAGTCCAGCCGCCCAGGGTTCCAGTACCCTGGATCCTCAGTTGCCCCGGAAGTTGCCCCGAACACCGGGGCGTGACTTACCTGTGGGTGAGGCCTCCCTGAGTCTCCCCCAGACTCAATGACAGGCCCGTCTCCTGGCTCTCTTCGGGCCGAACCCCTAGTCCTACGACTACATGTGGGGCCCTGTCCAGGGGCGCGCCACTCTGCCCTTCCTCCGGATGGAGGAATCAACCTAGGGCCCACCAGTGGTAACGAAGTGAGTGGACTTTACATGCGTGTGCTTTTTCGACCCAGATATTTGTGTGCATTAACTTATACCATACGTGTGATTCCCTACAGTGTATTCTCGACCAGCAACCCAGAGTATAAGATTGGACGAGCCTAATAGCTAACCGTGGCCTGACTTATATCCCGAGTAGAGTCCCGCGTCCCACCAGTGAACGAAATGCCTTTGCGACCAACAGAACAATAATATTGTGTTGGTTGTGCCATTCCCTTGTTACTGAAACTCTCCCTCCCCAACACACAGGCACGCGAGTGAAACACCTCAGTGGCTAACAGAAGGAATATATATTATTTCCATCGTGCCTTCCCCTCGTGCATTAAACCCCCACCCACCCCAGTGTACGGGCACGTTAGTTAGGGTATGCCAGAATACCGCAGTCCCCCCGTCAGTGATCACTACGCGGTGGACTCTACCTGAGATAGACTTCCGGCCGACAGGTGTCTATGACAGGTGTTAACGTAATTTATATACAGTGCCGTCCAGTGCTATACAGGTTTGGGAAATTGTAGTCAATTCATTCCTGTGTCCTAAATCATAAGTGTGTTTTATGTGCCATAATTGCTGGGTAAATAATACCATACTTCTACCAGCCGGTATAGTGACAGATTTCCCTTCAAGTAAACCCTTGTGTTAAGTGTTAATCCATCCCCGGCCAACCCAGTTTGTAACATATTTGTTGATGTACTATTGTTCTTGGGAATATATCTGGAATACATGTGTGTAATACTAACTGCCTTGTTTTTGTGTCCAGTCCTACTCTTTAGAGTTACCGACCCTGTCCACGGTGACCAGATTTCTCTAGCGGGAATATGCTAGACAGCAGCTGAAATTATGCTAGATTGGCAAAAATAATGCTAAATCTTTTGTTGCTCTTAATTCGTTCGGTTTCTGTTATATTTTATGATTAATATAGTATTATTTCTACGTTTTTAACTGTATACAGTATGCACTCCTATAATTACGAAAGAAGAACATTAAAATAAATAATTACTCAGGTTCTAAAAGTTTATTTGACAAATATTTGTGCAACATAGGTTGAAACTTCCTTATACAGTAGTTTCAACACTACCTGTAGAAAATAAATGCAAATTTAATGTATTAATGTGTAAATTAAGTGTGAAAGTTGTGGGTTCCTATTTTTCATACATTTTGTGCAACATAGGTTGATACTCTTCCTAATACAGTAGGCCTACATTTTGAACACTACCTGTAGAAAATAAATGCAAATTAATGAGTGAATTGAGTTTGGAAGTTGTGGGTTCCTATTTTTCATACATTTTGGAACTAAATTTCTGAAGCATAATTTTATCTGGTTCAAACTTTTCACAAATTTCACTCTCTCTCCTGATGCCTTCTCTGGCAGCCACATACTTTAGAGGAGAAGAGGAAGTCAGTTGATTGTGCACTGCTGATTTTAAACGGTGCACCTCTGAGAAAATTCTCTCACAGTCAGCATTAGCCACTGGAATAGTTAGAATTGCTTTGACACAAAAACTAAGAGCACTGTACCCGGTGTCCTGCATAACCGCTTGCCAAAAGACATCAAACTCCATGTCATCAGTCAGATTATCATCATACGGGAGGTTACGCCATTGGTTATCAACTTCCTGCTCTTTTCCATGATCCAGTATGCCTGGAAAGTGAATCATTATGTTCCCTACAAATGATGCAGTGTTACCTGACCTTACTGCAGCGAGTGGTAAGTTATTGTAATCATGCTAAAAATTGTCCTAAGCTCATTAGATTATGCTAAAAATATGCTAGATTTGATAACATGCTAAAATTTATGCTAAACAATTTTCTGGAAAAATATGCTAAAATTAGCATAATTATGCTAAATCTGGTCACCCTGACCCGGTCTAGAATAAACCGGCTGTAGCCTGCGTATTTGAAGGCGAGAAACCGACTCACAAATACGTAGCATAACAGTCTGTATGTTTATGTATATGTATGAAATATTTCTATATGTGAAGCAACGAACAAAGCTATTGTCTCCGAGAGTCAGTTGCAAGGTACACTATCACTATCATCGACCACAGCATGACTGTGAAACTTATACATGTTGTGTAATCTTACATTATATAACTGATTGCTGTACCATGCTATTGAGTTACTACTGTTGTAATTATGCATGTGCACATTCGATATCGTAACTTACTACGTATCATACAATGTGACTGTACAATACTACTTCAATTACTACAATTCCTACAATATTATTGCAGTTACTACAATATTTCTGCAATTGCTACAACTTTAGCTACGAATGCTAACTTTAATACAATTATGTACTTTACAATATTACTACAAATAATACAATTATGTAATAATTACATTCATACTATGTAACTACTGTGGCTTACACCCCAGGAATGTGCTGGCTAGATTTCATGAACGAGGTTGAGATGAACTGTAGCAAGGCAGGGGTGACTGAAGCACAGTCGGGTGTGAACAGAATTATGTATTTCACGTGCTTTTCATACAAGTTGAGTGTAACTTTAGCCATGAATGTATGAAGTACATCCACTCAATGTAATTACAATTTTCCTTCAATTCTTTTGTTACCAGAATTATATATTTCACTTAATCATCATACAAGTTGAGTGCAACATTAGTCATGGATGTGTTAATTGCGTTCGTACAATGTAATTACAAGGTTCCTACAATTCTGTTGTTACCAGAATTATATATTTCCCTTACTCATCATACAAGTTGAGTGTAATATTAGGTATTACTTAGGGCATATCACCATGTGTATTGTAATGACCTAGGAATTACCATTGCACAAATATATGTGTATGTCTGCTGTCCATGCAGATTTGTGCTACTCTGTCACTACAGTAAGTTATGCGATGTTCAGTTTGCACATAGTAGCTAGTATCATACATATTCATACGATGTAGTGACTTAGTAATATTACCATTAACCTTTCCAGTTCGCTACCTACGTTATATCATCAGTCAGTGCATACATACACATTGTTTTTGAAGACTTATATTCCAATGCAGAAATCTTATGCTTTAGAAATATCAGTAACTGTTCGTGTAACATTCATAATAGATAATCTGTTCACTCTTACTCCCTTATGAACATTCAAGTGAGACCCGCTGAGTAGAGATATATTGTACATATGTGAATATTTCATACAGAAACTTTTATATTAAGAAAAAAAAATGAATTAACGTTATTTTTATGACAATGTCACTATAATTCATATCTATACAACACAAATATGTATATTAGTAGCTTTAGTTGTACTTTTAGCATTGTCAAACAAATTGCATATAGGATATGTCTATACAGTTATTTTTACTTGCTTAAATGCATAGAGGACATATTTCAAATTACTCCATGACGTGTATAACAGATTTATAATATGTTATTATTGCACATTTTTCTTCTACAAGGCCATATATTACTATTGCAATGCGTCGTGGGTCCGCCGTTGTGCGTGACCGAGCGATGTCGTAACTCTAAATATTAGCAAACTCTAGCATATATAACTTGTATATTATAGAAGGCTAGAGAGAATGAGAGAGAGAAAAGGAAGTAGAGATATTGCAAGGTGTTACTTGACCAGCCCAGGAAGTGGCAAACTTTACACTTTCTACTGTGGGAAGCTGACACATACACACATACATACACACATACAGTGTTCTAGAAGGTTCTGGGACACGCATAGTTCACGTGACGAGGTTTTCCTTAGACCAGAGGGAAAGGACGAGATTCAGATTGACAAGAGAGAGCAGGGAGAGAGGAAGGAGTGAAGAGCACGGTGGGAGACACCGGGCAGGCTCGCGACAGTTAACCATCACTAGACACTCTCGTGTGTGATAGAGTTAACATTGAGAATAACACTGCAAGCAACTCAGATTTCATCTTTAACTCTTCCCATCGTTGACAACAAGTGAACTGAAGTTATATCTACAACTCCACAAATTATAGACCTACAACCGCCTTGGCTGCGGCTACAACACATATTTCTAAGAGTTATAGATCCTAGTTATACTTTGTGTCAACCACAGCCTCGAAGAATAATTTGTTTTTCAGTTCTTGTCCATTCATAGTTCAAAGAGTAACCTGTTCTTTTGTTCTTATTATTATTTTTTCTTTATTCTTATTATTTAGTATCTTAGGTTAAGTCATTTTGAATTATGCCATCCTCTAAGGAGTAATATTCGTGAGTTCCCAGCAAGGTGTGCACACACTCTTAATAAGGTCACGCTATCCTATTTCTCATAATCTCTAAGTTTCTAATCACGCGGTGTGTCAAAGTCTCTGCTCATTACGGTGGTGATACAAATCTCTCATCATTACACGGGTATTCAGAATCTGGTATTACACTGGTGGCTAAAATTCTGAGCCTTATAGTGGCGGGCTAATTTCCGATCATTATAGTGGGCAACATAAAACTGACAGCTCTACACTGGTGGCTAAAGCGGTGGGATGAGATATTGTTGTGAGTTAAGATATTGTTGTGGGATAAGATATTGTCACAGTTAATGAATGAATGAATGGAGATAGAATCCCTCAGTAACAGTACACTAGAGACCCACTTAATCTCGTGATATTTCTAGAATTAATGATCTTTAAAGCTCCTGGAGGACAAGCAAAATTATTCTTCACCGATAATAGAGTGAATATCGACCGTTGTGTTCTCACAGTAGTGGACCATCATAGCCGATTCGTTAGGTTCTTCCCACTCAAAATAAAACAATCCACACACATCACAAACTCGGGCAGTATGTGGCAGACTATGGCACACCTCGCGGTGTCGTCCTGGCCAGTGGAGGCGTATTTGAATCAGGCAGTTAGAGATGGAACCCTTGTGTGGACTGGGAAGAGAGCCATGGCGCCCAATGCGTGTCGGGGACTTGGCGTGAAATGGGATGGTCCATGTCGTGTCGTGCAGGTGCTGATGGACGGGCGTGCGGGCGTGATGGAAGATGTGTTCACGGGGAAAGAGATGCAAGGAGTCACAAGGCAAGTGAAGCCCTCTTGCAGAGAAGAGTGGCTCTTGGGACCCCTGGAAGAACCCTTTGAACCTGATCTGATGGATGAATAACCGCCGTCCCGTGAGAGACGTCCTCCCCGGAGACTTCTTCAGGAATGTTGAGTGTTTGAAGCTAGTTATTAGAAGATGGATAGGGAAATGTGTGCGGGTCGGACTGTCTGACTGTTGACTATGTCTAGAGTTCATTGGAGTTTGGGTTATGGGCACAGCCCAGTTCAGTGGGAAACTTCGATTGCCTTAATTCGAGGGGCGGCGCCTACCCCCTCAACTTACAATCCGCACAGTCTAGGGTGGAACAGTGACTTCAGGGTCTGACAGGCGCTCGTCAGTTACTAGGTGGAGAGCTGGAAGCACAAGAGTGAATGGGTGGGGGCGTGAATGCGATAGTTAACCCGTCACGTCCCGACCGATTTCCCAGCTCCAATACCCCCAATCCAGAGACATTTTGATTTTTTTGGGGGGCTAAAACATCCGCTTTTGTTGAGAAACAAAGGAAAATCACCAAGAAAGTGCTTACCAGGGTCCATAAGTAGTCGTAACAGGTGAGCCTCCCTCGGGCAGGTACCGTATTCTGTCACTGACGTGTCTGGCTCTCACTTTTTCTATGGTAAGTATTTATGGGAGAAACAACAAACAACAGGTCTACATTTATTGATTTGGAATTAATAAACAATCACCACAACAATATAAAAGTTTTCACTGAGAAATATAGGAAAAATAAGCATTGTTCCATTGCGCGAGCATAGTGAGTTTGGTCACATTGGTCACACGTGAGTCGCTAAGTTTCTTGTTTCAGCAAACATATTACTTTTTCTACTTGCATAATACTGTTTCAATGACATTTTACCATTTTCCACATTATGTAAATGTATTCATCTGTTTACATTCATTACGATGATATTTAGCGTAATGATAGTACATATTTGCATACTCAGCGCACTTGCTGTGACTCTTCTTGCAACATACATTACAATATTTTATACTTTCATATTATTGTTTCGATGACATTATACCATTTTTCACGCAGTGTAAATGTTTTCACCTATTTACATTCCTTATGATGATATTTAGTGGAATGGTAGCGCATATTCACATAGGAAGCGAACTCGCTACCACTCGTGTTTCAACTTATATTTCATTTCTCCACTTCCAATATATTTCTCCACTTTATACTACTATTTACATATTTACAGGCCTTATTTATTACCCTGAGTGTCAGAATATCGCATCTGAGTGTCGCATATTTACATGAGACTGAGTGTCATATCGCAATCACACCATATCAGAAGTGAATCAAGGTGTGATATTCCCTAAAAGGGGCGGTGAACCATGGACAAGAGGCAGACCTCTCTGTTGTGGTCCCACTGTTGCTAGGATGTTGTTAGCCTTGAAGACCACCTCATTCTTGTCCAGTTTCCGCCCCACCCCAACCATGTGACGCCGGTTCACCTTGACAGTACCACAGACTCCCGTGTCGTGCAGGTGTAGATAACGAGCGAGAAGAGGGCTAGTGTACCAGTTATCCAGGTACAGGACGTGACCACGATGAAGGTACTCTCCGATCATAGTCTTTACCACGTCCCCAGAGAGTCCAATACTCCGATCTTCTATTATGTTTGTCTGTGCACCGGTGTACAAGACTATGTCTTGCACATAACCAGTCCTACAGTCACACATAACAAAAATCTTGAACCCAAAACGGTGTCTTTTGCTGGGTATGTACTGGCGAAAAGAAATATTGCCTCTCCACAGCACGAGACTCGTCTATGACAAGGTTTCTATATGGATAAAATGATAAACAGAACGTTTCCTGTAGGTGATCAAAAACCAGCCTAATTCTCCTCATCTTATCCGTGTTACTTGCATAGGCAGGATCGTCAGCATTGTAAAAGTGGAGGCGGCTGAGAATTTGTTGAAAACGATCACAGCTCATTATCCTGCCAAAGAAAGGTATGTTCATGACAGGGTCCGTAGTCCAGTATAACGGAATTCTGTTTTCCCGTACAATACCCATCAAAAGAACCAGGGCAAAAAATACAAAAATCTGTCAGGGAGACAGGGTAATCATATATGAGGAAATGCCTGCTCCTCGTGCCCAGTCATTCACTCTCACGGTGCTGGCTGCTTGCAAAACAGTTTGTTTGCTCCACAATTTGACCCACAAAATCCTCGCTGAAGAACAGGCGGAAAAAATCCAGCCTGGTGGAGCCTGGGTGAATACCTGGAGCTGTGCAGCCAGTGCGCCCCTCCTCAGTGAAGGGGTGAATGATGGGAGCAAAATCACTCCCATCTTCCCAATTCCACCTCACATTAGCGTCGCCCCCATCATCCCCATCGTCACTGTCGTCGGGGTGGGGAGGAGATGTTGGTGGGGGAGGTTGGGGAAGAGTGTGCCGGGCTTCCCTTACTCGCACTCCTCTTCCCTTGGCCTTTACCCTTCCCCTTTCCCTTCCCCTTACAGCCTTGGGGAACATCAGGGGCTGTGGGGAGGAATTTCGGGAATATCGGGGAGCATAAGACGTGCTGGGGAGGGGCTCCTCCTCGCCTCCCGGCTCCATCACCACACCACGTGATTCACCATGCTCCCTCACCGCCCCACGTGATGCGCTCCGCTGCCTCATACCACCACGTGAGTGCAATAACTCACTCCCGCCACTTGTCCTCAGAATAGTCGTTTCTGCCACCACACTTTCTATTCCACTTTCCACTCTCTCCACGCCACTTCTGCTCTCCCCAAACAAAACACTAGACCCATACCTGAGTGTACGATGTGCTGTCCGCTCAGGGCCGCGATGAGTGATATGCTCGCAGCCGTACCACGTAGCAGCACGTCCCACGGCTCCGTCCTCGTCCTCATCCTCATCCACGTCCTCATCCTCATCCTTGTCCTCGTCCTCCCCCTCGTCCTCGCTGTCGGGCTCCACATCGCGTAGGGGCTGGAGTGAGGTGGTTGCAGCTTGTTTCGGTGAAGGCTGGCCCTCTCTAGCGGCCCAATACGTCACGTAGCGCCGCTTCCTTGGGGACGGTACCTCCTCATTTTTGCTGCTACTTCCCTCCTCTGGCTGGATGTAATCTTTATCCGTCACCTTGTCATCATGTGGTGAAACACTATTGCCTGTGAAGGCGGCCAGAGCGGTTTGTATCTGCTGCTCAGAGAGACCTCGGTGCGCCGTGTCTGACCTGGATCACTGCTTACAAGTGAGTGATCAAGCTGAGGGTGAGCGTGGGTCATGCGGGGTCGCTGAGTGTCCCCACCTGGTGGCTGGTAGAGGAAGGTCTCCTGCGCCTACATACCATAAATAAAGTGTGAGATTTGAAAATTGTGCAAATTATGAACCTTGCAATTGCACGGCATACCAGTACGTTGTCGGGTGCCACTGTGACAAAACATTGCAATGTACGGGTACATCGCCAGGACGCCTCAGGTTAATAGGTTGTATGTATGGGAAGCACCCCTGGGTCAATCCTGGCAGCAAGAGTACAGGTCAGTCAGGGTGAGACGACCATGTTGCTACCCAGGCAGGATGTTGGCTGGGGCATATCTTTCCGCTGGATTTTGAGAGTTTATCGTGACAGAGAAGCAACCCTCTGGGGTATGCGGTTTACTTGTGGACCGACAGGTGCCACTTATGGGAGAAAGAGTCTGTGAAATCATTATCTCATTCTGGAATTCATAGAGAGGTTCACAGTCAAATTTGGTAAGTCTGTCCCATCCGCACACACGTCCATAGGAAATGCAGATGAATTAATTGAATGTTGACTTCCGATGTTACATTCCCCCCCCGGAGGATGGACCCGTGTAGTGCCGTAATTTTAAGTGTAGTCTAAGTGTAGTATAAGTTAGTATCAGGTAATATACATTAGTAGTGTAAGTGTAACCCTAGACTTAAATATTATTGTCTGCGCAGTGCAGTGTCTAGCCATTAAGTTACACATTCAAGTTTAGTCTTAGTTGATATTCGTAATGTGAGTATGACTACTATTGACAGTACTGAGTTGAGCATTGGTGTGAATATGACTGACTTATACAGCGAACCCGCATATCTGCGAAGCTTCAGCAAAAGTTTAACAATCGCGAATGTCTGTTTTCGTGCTCTGATCTAGAGATTGATATGTCAGCATTAATAGGATTCCCCTTTAGAACTATGTAGTGATGAATTGAAAGTTATATGAGTTCTAATTGCTGATAACAGTCATTTGTAATCACGAAATTTGCTCGTGTTGTCAGTCACGTAAGCCCAACAACCGCGTGCCTAGCAATAGTTTGTTCAGGTTCTCATTAGTCTCGGCTTCGTTATAATCAAAGTTCCTATAAGCTTATTACAAAAATTTTAAACATCGCAAGTCAATTCTCTGTGTGTGTCGAATGTAAACGTATTTCTCATATTCTTTAGAGATTTTTGAAGAGACATTAATGTTGCAAAGTAATCAGTCAAAGTCACAGCCAATTCTCGAACACTGGGATAGAAGTTTTTAAAAGACCGAGAGGAGCGTGAGATCGTCAGATAATGGCTCCTGTCTCCATTGTGCAGGTCACTGCCAAACTCTCTCTCTCTCTCGAAATTCCCCCTTTGTGTAATATATATTCTCATGTACATTATTAAGTTAACTTTGTAATATTTCCCTTGATCCCTCATATACCAATTAATGAGATCACCGCTCCTGTCTCCATCGTGCAGATTGCCGCTGTTCTTATATTGTTTGCAAAACAAGCGTGTGTGAAGCCGCTCGGGTCACCTGCCTTCGCTCGTTTACACTAAAATCTCTCCTTTCCTAGTTCACGTAATCTAAGTGAATATCGGCTGGTCCACTTTGAATATTCTATCCATTTGATATATTGTTTTTAATTGTATAAGATTTTGAATTGTGGGGTACATATTAAGCCCTAAAAGAATATTGAATATTGTGTCAAATTTACATATGATCTTTGAATTATTTTGTATATTTAGACGAGAGAATATTCTTTGGTGATAATATTTTGTATATTCTTCCTGACGAGTCCATCTGAGACCACGAGATTACCGATGATGATGATGATTTAGATTTGCCTTCCCATTGGGAGGACACGGGCAAAAACAAAAGCCTGTCAAAGAAAAGCTGTACAAAGATTTAGGGTTACAGGTTAACGTGCGGGAGGGTAGGTGGCCACAACCCCCAAAATCACAGAGGGAAGTGCCTGAGCAATAGTCTCTGCAGCCAAACGATAGTCGTCATCCCTGAGAAGCTGCTCACCAAGGCCACGCCAAAGACAATATGTTGCGGGACAGTCAAGAATATAATGTAAAAGAGGCGTTGCACTAATGCCGAAGCAGTGAGGGCACGGCTCCGGGTTTCCACCAGTCATCTGGTTATAGAATGAATATCCCAGACGCAACCGGCGAAGCTTGACAAGAAGGTGATTGGGTGTGCCGCTGGGTACATCAACAGGTGTATAGGTTGTAGCAATGGCATACCAGGTGGCAGAGCGAGAGCCTTCGTATACCTAGAATTGATGATCATCCCAGGAAGGACGGTGGACAGCGTCAGTTACTTGTCACAAGATGCGAGATAAGCTAGGTCGTAATGGAAAGGTGACGATAGGGAGAGTGCAGGCGAGGTGAGCAGCAGCATCAGAACGCTCATTGCCCATAATTCCGTGTCCAGGAATCCAGTGTAGATAAATTTCACCTCCCTGGCTAGCGATGGTAGTTGCAACAGCCAGGATGGAGGTAAGTAGGAACCTGTTGTCTGTGAAATTGAGCTGCTGCAGGCCATGTATAGAAGAGAGGGAGTGTGTATGTATAATGATGCGCCGATGGAAGTGGCGATCGGCATGGCGAAGAGCACCAAGGATAGCAACAAGCTCAGTTTGGTAGGCTGAAGCGCCAGAGGTGACACGCCAGGACTCAACCCACTCGTCACAAATAAAAGCAGTGCCTGCAGTCCCATCAGCACCCACAGACCCATCTGTATAATAGACGGCAGCATCAGGAGTGTAGAGAGCCGCCATGCGACGCAATCCATCCTGTTGAAGAAGAGCAGGAAGAGAGGCCCTTGGGTTTGCCACAGTAGGCTAAACACTCCTAATCACAGGAGGAAGCCAGGGTGGTGCTGGAGCATAGGAAGGGTCAGGCAAATCAGGACCACCCCTGACGGCATCAGCGGCATCAAGTCTGCGAACTGCGTTGGTGGCAAGGAGAATCCAATCACCTCCAGGGCGTGGATTCGGGGGCTGATCAAGTGTTTGCCTGAGGAGAACAGAGACAGGAAGGTGGGGTCGGTGCCTGCATAGCTTAGCAGCGACAGCTGCTGTTTGTCCCCAAATGCGATGTTGCAGAGATGGGAAGCCACTCTCAGCCCGAAGATTAACAAGATGCGTCCATTGTGGTGCCCCAAGCATCACACGTAGGGGAGTATTTTGTACCACTTCCAGGGAACGATGGAGCGACTCTGAGATCCCAATGAGACATACAGCCCCATAATCCATAAGGGATCGGATGGCGTGGGTGTAAAAGGTTCGCAGGACGCTGTACGAGGCACCCATATTGCGGCTAGAAAGGACTTTGAGGGCAGAGATGCGAGTAGCAGCCTGTTCCCGTACATACCTCATATGGCTGGCAAACTTTAGATGGCTGTCGAACCAGACGCCTAGGTACTGGTGACATCGTACAAAGGTAAGGCGGTGACCCCCAAGGAGGAGGGAACGGTCTGGGTGGAGAAGACCAAAAGGTAGGCATTTGGTCTTGTTAAGGTTCATTTTTAGACCAAGCTCGCAACATTTGTCATGAAGGCGGGCGAGTGCAGTTGGTGCCTGGGTATAGCAGTTTTGCCCGGAGAAGACCAATGCTAAGTCATCTGCATAGGACAGTAGGGAAATCCCTTGACCATAGTCAACAGTGAGCAGTTGCTCTATCAACACATTAAATAAAAGAAGACTGAGAACACTGCCCTGGGGTGTGCCATTGACGTGTGGATAAGGGGGGGATATTTTGCCCTGGAATTGCACACAAGCAGCTCGGTCGAGGAAGAAGTCCCTCACCCATGAGAGGAGCCGACCACCCATGCCCTTGGCTGCGAGGGCTGCCAGTACTGCATCAGGGTTGGCAAGTTCAAACGCCTTCTCGAGATCGAGGAAGACAGCCATGCCACGACCACTCCTCAGTTCGCCAAGAAAGGAGGCCAAGCAGTGCTGAGCACTCCTGCCAGGGAGGTAAGCAAAGAGCCATGGATGGAGTGGTCCCAACCTCCAGGCAAGATGAGAGAGGACTAGCCTCTCAGCAGTCTTGGCAATACTGCTGAGGAGAGATATCGGCCTCATGGAGTCCGGGTTGCGTGGCTTAGGGATGGGGTGAATAATGGCTGTCTTCCACGATCCCGGGAGACGCCCTTCAAGCCACGAGTGATTAAACAGATCCAGGATACGAGCCTTCCCTCCTTGGCTGGTGCGAGCCAAGAGAGAGTAGACAAGGCCATCAGGGCCTGGAGCCGTATCCTTTCTGCTGCTTAACATTCGATCCAGCTCCCCAACAGTGAATAGGTGGTCTGTAACGTCAGGTCGAGAACAAGCAGCCTCAACCAAGGTCCTACGGGGGCCTGCGAGACGAGCTTGCAGATCACCGATAGACTGTGAGAGGCTAGTGGGGGCAGTACGGGCAGCAAAATTAGAAGAAGAGACGAAATGCCTCGCCAGCAGGGTCAGGATGTGAGGGTGTTCTTGCCGGTCGGGGGGAGTAAACGGACTTAATCCGCACCCACATCTCACCAAGTGTGGAGTAGGAATCTAGTGACCTGCACCACCTCATCCAAGCCTCGTCCCAAATTCAGCGCTTTTCCTGCGAGATGTCACTCCACTGCGGCCAGGTATCTCCTGGTCAGAGAAGAAGGCTGCCGACAGTAGGTCTTGCGGGCCGAGTTCAGCCGATGGTTAAGCTCTTGGACCCGCTCGTTGTAGAACCACTGGTCCTTGACAAAAACTGTAGGGTGCTTAGTGAGAGGAATACTGGCCGCAGCGGCGCGATGTAAGGCATGGGCAACCTGCTCAGCATGGTCCTCAAGGGAATGTGGGGGAACAACAGTTTCCATAGCACCTCCACAGCCTGCGCATACTCTGGCCAGGGTGCACGCCGTAAGTCCCAGCGGGGAGGAGGCGGCGAGGGAGGTGGAAGAGGAACCGCCTGCAATTCCATCACCACAGCAAAGTGATCGCTGGTGAGGAATGAATGCAGGGACCACGTCAACACACTAGCAAGAGATGCAGAGGCTATGGAAAGGCTGAGCCTGCCGCCATTGACATGCGTGGGCTCGGACAAGTTGTTTAGTAAGGAGAGCCCTGCAGTTTCCTCGAGGGCCATGGCAACATGTCGTCCTGCCTCATTCGCCGGAAGGGGCGAGGAAAGGATGGGGTGGTGAGCATTAAAGTCTCCCCCAATGATTGTGGGCACAGCAGCAGCGTGATATAAAAGCTCCCCAACGTCTAGGGTCCCACCGTGACTTTTATAGATACAGTAAACCCTTGATAAGCCAAACTATATGGGGCTCTACCCTGGTTCGAATTACCGAATTTTTCGGCTTACCGAATTTTCACCCCCCAAAATTGCTAAATTACCGAATTATCACCCCCCAAAATTGCTAAGACAATACCTATTACTTGTCCTTTCAACACTAAATTAAAGAAGCATATATAAATAAATTAGTTATGACAAAAAACAATATAGTGCATTTAATATACACTTAACCCCTTCAGTGCTGGGTGTATTTTCATTTTGTTCTTGCTGCCACCAGACAATTTTAGTCAGTGTAGGTTGGATCTGTGGAAGTGCACGGGGTTGGTACAGCCTTTGTTAGCCCCTTCAGTATGTGAGTCCAGTCCTGAGTGCCATAAAATCGGCTGGAGGAAGCGTAAATAAAGTAGAAATAGACGTTACAGTACTGAAGTGGTTAATTGGTAGAAAATAATTCACAGAGGCAGTACCGACTGTCGGTAACGTGTGTTGGAGATGGATTTTC
Source organism: Birgus latro (assembly GCA_018397915.1). Lineage (NCBI taxonomy): Eukaryota > Metazoa > Arthropoda > Malacostraca > Decapoda > Coenobitidae > Birgus > Birgus latro. The sequence continues at coordinate 427 of JAGKTI010020991.1, read as the reverse complement.
ACCCCCCCAAATTGCAATAACAATACTTCTTACCTGTCTTCTTAACACTAAAGTAAAGGAGCATATACAGTGTATAAATTAATAAAGAAAGACAAAAAAGAAAAAATTCAGTGCACATAATTTGCCTTTCGTCAGAGGCAGAAGATCGTCGGCAGTTTGTTTTGTTTTGGAGACGGAGGTGGTGGATGTGGTTTAACTCACACTTGAACGTAAATTCTAAAAAGTACCCAGTATTTATTTCACTCTATATTAAGAACTAAACTTAAATGTAATCACTATAATAGACTGCAGTGTAACACCTTTCGTTAGAAGCAGTAGATTCTTTGGCAGTTTGTTTTGTTTTGGAGACAGAGGTGGTGGAGGTGGTTGAGTTCATACTGTAACATAAATTCTAAACAGTATCCAGTATTTATTTCACTCTATATTA
>JAGKTI010020990.1:1980-15996 GCA_018397915.1 Birgus latro | reverse complement strand
TTTTTTTTTTTTTTTTTTACCACTACGAGCCTCGTCGATATTTTATGCTGATTCTGCTAGACAAAAAAAAAATCGAAGTTTTTACATTTTTTCTGTGATCCTCACAATATTTCAAGCTATTAGTTCTTAAAAACCAAAGGTGCCAGCTCTCTTTACGAATCAGTCGACTTCATGTTATCCTTCATAAATGTGACATTTTCACTCTCACAAGCGTCTTCTTAGTTCTGAATATAATATAATGTGTCTTACAATCAACTTTGAGGACACTTGAGAAAGTTGCATATTCAGCGCTTTCGCCAAGAAATACGCTTATTCAGCCATCATTATATTGAAAGAGAATGAACCAACCTCCAAAACGCATGGTATCAGCTGGAACTATTTCACACTTTGCGCTACTTCTTGTCTTTGAAGTCACGGCTAAGGGGAAAAAAAAATCGACAAATCAGAAGTTAATAATCCAGAATTCTGTCTCTAGAGAAATCAAAGAAATGAAAGATTTTATCTACTGAAATGTTGTTTTTGGTATAACAGAAACCTTAATAATGATTTTATTTTTTTTTACCGCCACGATGCTCGACGTAATTTTAAACTGTTTGTGCTGGAGAAAAAAAAAAGTCGAAGATTTTTAAATTGTTTAGGTAATCCTTACAATAATTGAAGATGTTTTTTCTTAAAAATCTAAGGTGCCAGCTCTCTTTACGTGTCAGTCAACTCATGTTATCCTTCATAAATGTGACATTTTCACCCTCACAAGTGTCTTCTTAGTTCTGAATATCATATAATGTGCTTTACAATCAACTTTGAGAATACTTGAGAAAGTTGCATATTCAGCGTTTTCGCCGAGAAATACTCTTATTCAGCCATCATTAGATTGAAAAAGATTGGACCTATCTCCAAAACGAATGCTATCAGCCGGAACTCTTTCACAGTTTTCACTACTTCTTGTCCTTGAAGTCACGGCTATGACGAAAGAAAAATCGACAAATCAGAAGTTAATAATCCAGAATTCCCTCTGAAAAGGAATCACAGTATTGAAAGATTTTACCTTGGGAAATGTGGTTGTTGGTGTAACAGAAACCTTGATATTGACTTTTTTTTTTTTACCGCCACGTGGCTCGACGTAATTTTATACTGCTACTGCAGGAGAAAAAAAAAATCGTTTTAAAATTGTTTAGGTGATCCTCACAATGTTTTAAGCTATTTATTCTTAAAAACCTAAGGTACTAGCTCACTTTACGTGTCATTCGACTTCTTGTTGTTCTTCATAAATGTGACATTTTCACCCTCACAAGTGTCGTCTTACTTCTGAATATAATATAATGTGTTTTACAATGAACATTGAAATCACTTGAGAGAGTTGCATATTCAGCGTTTTCGCCGAGAAATTCGCTTATTTAGAAATCATTAGATTAAAAGAAAACGGACCTACCTCCAAAACGGATGCTATCAACCGGAACTATTTCACAATTTGCACTACTTCTTGTCCTTCAAGTTACGGCTAAGGGAAAAAAAAAAATCGACAAATCAGAAGTTAATAATCCAGAAATCCCTCTGAAAAGGAATCACAGTATTGAAAGATTTTACCTAAGGAAATGTGGTTTTTCGTGTAACAGAAACCTTGATATTGCCTTTTTTTTTTTTAACCGCCACGAGGCTCGACGTAATTTTATACTCCTTCTACCGGAGAAAAAAAAAAAATCGAAGTTTTTAAATGGTTTCGGTGATCATTAAAATGTTTCAAGCTATTTGTTCTTAATGAAAATCCTAAGGTGCCAGCTCTCTTTACGTGTCAGTCGACTTCATGTTATGCTTCATAAATGTGACATTTTCACCCTAACAAGTGTCTTATTAGTTCTTAATATAATATAATGTGTTTTACAATCATCTGGGAACACTTGATGAAGTTGCATATTCAGCGTTTTCGCTGAGAAATACTCTTATTCAGCCATCATTAGATAAAAAGAGAATGGACTTACTTCCTAAACTAATGCTATCAGCCGGAACTATTTTTACAATTTGTAACAGAAAACTTAATATTGTATTTTTTTTTTTTTTTTTACCGGCACGAGGCACGACGAAATTTTATACTACTTCTGCTGGAGAAAAAAAAAAATCGAAATTTTTACATTTTTTCTCTGATCCTCACAATATTTCATGCTATTTGTTCTTAAAAACCAAAGGTGCGAGCTCTCTTTACGAGTCAGTCGACTACACGTTATCCTTCATAACTGTGGCATTTTCACTCTCACAAGTGTCTTCTTAGTTCTGAATATAATATAATGTGTCTTTCAATCAACTTTGAGAGCACTTTGAGAAAGTTGCATATTTAGCGTTTTCTCAGAGTAATACGGTTTTTCATCCATCATTACATTAAACGAGAATGGACCTACCTCCAAAACGGATCCAATCACCCAAAACTATTTCACTTTTTGCACTACTTCTTGTCCTTGAAGTCACTGCTAAGGGGGGAATAAATCGACAAATCAGAAGTTAATAATCCAGAATTCCATCTCAAGAGGAATAACAGCATTGAAAGATTTTCCCTACGAAAATGTGGTTTTGGTGTAACAGAAACCATGATATTGTGATTTTTTTTTTTTTTTACCGCCAGGAGCCTCAACGTAATTTTATAGTGCTTCTTGAGGAGAAAAAAAAATCGAAGTTATTAAATTATTTAGGTGATCCTCACAATGTTTTAAGTTATTTGTTCTTAAAAACCAAAGGTGCCAGCTCTCTTTACGTGTCAATCGACTTCTTGTTGTCCTTCATAAATGTGACATTTTCACCCTCACAAGTGTCTTCTATGTTCTGAATATAATATAATGTGTTTTACAGTCAACTTTGAGAACACTTGAAGTTGCATATTCGGCGTTTTCGCCGAGAAATACGCTTATTCAGCCATCATTAGATTAAAAGAGAATGGACCTACCTCCAAAACGCATGCTATCAGCTGGAACTATTTCACAGTTTGCACTATTTCTTGTCCTTGAAGTCAGGGCTAAGGGGAAAAAATCGACAAATCAGTTGTTAAAAATCCAGAATCCTGTCTCTAGAGGAATCAAATTAATGAAAGATTTTCTCTACGGAAATGTTGTTTTTGGTGTAACAGAAACCTTGATATTGATTTTTTTTTTTTTTACCGCCACGATGCTCGACGCAATTTTCAACTATTTGTGCTGGAGAAAAAAAAAAGTCGAAGTTTTTAAATTGTTTCAGTGATTCTCACAATGCTTCAAACCACTTTTTCTTAAAAACCTAAGGTACCAGCTCTCTTTACGTGTCAGTCGACTTCATGTTATCCTTCATAAATGTGATATTTTCACACACACGAGTCTTCTTATTTCTGAATATAATATAATGTGCTTTACAATCAATTTTGAGAGCTCTTGAGGAAGTTGCATATTCAGCGTTTTCGCCAAGAGAACCTCTTATTCATCCATCATTAGATTAAAAGAAAATAGACTTACATCCAAAACGAATGCTTACATCCAAAACGAATGCTATCAGCCGGAACTATTTCACAATTTGCACTACTTTTTTTACTTAAAGTCACGTCCTAGGAAAAAAAAAAAATCGACAAATCAGAAGTTAATAATCCAGAATTCCGACTCAAGAGGAATCACAGTATTGGGAGATTTTACCTAAGGAAATGTGGTTTTTGGTGTAAGAGAAAACTTGATATGGTGAAAATGGTATTTATTTTTCTTATTTCTTTTTTTACCGCCTCGCGGCTCGTCGAAATTTTATACTGATTCTGGTGGACAAAAAAAAAAATCGAAGTTTTTAAATTGTTTCTATGATCCTCACAATATTTCAAGCTATTTGTTCTTAAAAACCTAAGGTGCCAGCTCTCTTTACGAGTCAGTCGACTTCATGTTATCATTCATAAATGTGACATTTTCACTCTCACAAGTGTCTTCTTAGTTCTCAATATAATGTGTCGTGCAATCAACTTTGAGAACACTTGAGAAAGTTGCAAATTCAGCGTTTTCGACGAGAAATACGCTAATTCAGCCATCATTACATTTAAAGAGAACGGACCTACCTCCAAAACGCATGCTATCAGCCGGAACTATTTCACAGTTTGCACTACTTTTTGTCCTTGAAGTCACGGCTGAAAGGAAAAAAAATCGACAAATCAAAACTTAATAATCCAGAATCCTGTCTCTAGAGGAATAAAAAAATAATGAATGATTTTATCTACAGAAATGTTGTTTTGGTATAATAGAAACCTTGATATTGATTTTTTTTTTTTTTACCGCCACTATGCCCTACATAAATATAAACTGCTTTTGCTAGAGAGAAAAAAATCGAAATTTTTAAATTGTTTCAGTGATCCTCATAATGTTTCAAACCATTTTTTCTTAAAAACCTAATGCGCCAGCTCTCTTTACGTGCCAGTCGACTTCATGTTATCCCTCAAAAATGTGACATTTTCACCCACATAACTCTTCTTAGTTCTGAATATAATATAATGTGCTTTACAATCAACTTTGAGAACACTTGAGGAAGTTGCATATTCAGCGTTTTCGCCGAGAAAACCGCTTATTCAGCCATCATTAGATTAAAAGAGAATGGACTTACCTCCAAAACGAATGCTATCAGCCGGAACAATTTCATAAATTGCACTACTTCTTGTCCTTAATGTCACGTCCTAGGGAAAAAAAAAAAATCGACAAACCAGAAGTTAATAATCCAGAATTCCGACTGAAGAAGAATCACAGTATTGAGAGATTTTACCTAAGTAAATGTGGTTTTTGGTGTAACAGAAAACTTGATATTGTGAAAATGTTAGCTTTTTTTTTTCTACCGCCACGAGCCTCGACGTAATTTTATACTGCGTCTGTAGGAGAAAAGAAAATCGAAGATATTAAACTGTTTCGGTGATCCTTACAATATTTCAAGCTGTTTTTACTTAAAAATCTAAGGTGCCAGCTCTCTTTACGTGTCAGTCAACTTCATGTTATCGTTCATAAATGTGACATTTTCACCCTCAGAAGTGTCTTCTTAGTTCTGAATATAATATAATATGTTTTACAATCAACTTAGAGAACACTTGAGAAAGTTGCATATTCAGCGTTTTCGCCTAAAAATGCACTTATTCAGCCATCATTAGATTAAAAGAGATTGGACCTATCTCCAAAACGAATGCTATCTGCCGGAACTATTTCACAGTTTGCACTACTTCTTGTCCTTGAAGTCACGGCTATGGGGAAAAATATCGACAAATCAAAAGTTAATAATCCAGAATTCCGTCTGAAAACGTATCACAGTATTGAAAGATTTTACCTAAGGAATTGTGGGTTTTGGTGTAACAGAAACCTTGATATTGACTTCTTTTTTTTTACCGCCACGAGGCTCAACATAATTTTATACTGCCCCTGCAGGAGAAAAAAAAATCGTTTTTAAATTGTTTAGGTGATCCTCACCACGTTTTAAGCTGTTTGTTAAGTTAAAAACCTAAGGTGCTAGCTCTCTTTATGTGTAAGTCGACTTCTTGTTGTCCATAAATGTGACATTTTCACCCTCACAAGTGTCTTCTTAGTTCTGAATATAATATAATGTGTTTTACAATCAACTTTGAGAACACTTGAGAAAGTTGCATATTCAGCGTTTTCGCCGAGAAATACGCTTATTCACCCATCATTAGATTAAAAGAGAATGGACCTACCTCCAAAACGGATGCTATCAGCTGGAACTATTCCACAATTTGCACTACTTCTTGTCTTTGAAGTTACGGCTAAGGAAAAAAAAAAACGAAAAATCAGAAGATAATAATGCAGCATTCTCTCCGAAAAGGAATCACAGTATTGAAAGATTTTTTCCAAGAAAATGTGGATTTTGGTGTAACAGAAACCTTGATACTGTGACTTTTTTTTTTTTTTTACTGCCACGAGGCTCGACTTAATTTTATACTCCTACAGGAGAAAAAAAAATCGAAGTTTTCAAATGGTTTCGGTGATCCGTAAAATGTTTCAAGCTATTTGTTCTTATAAACCTAAGGTGCCAGCTCTCTTTACGTGTCAGTCGACTTCTTGTTATGCTTCATAAATTTGACATTTTCACCTTCACAGGTGTCTTATTAGTTCTGAATATAATATAAAGTGTTTTATAATCAACTGAGAACACTTGATGAAGTTGCATGTTCAGCGTTTTCGCTGAGAAATACTCTTATCTCAGCCATCATTAGATTAAAAGAGAATGGTCTTACTTCCAAAACGAATGTTATCAGCCGGAACCATTTCACAATTTGTAAAAGAAAACTTGATATTGTAAAAATGTTCGTTTTTTTTTTTTTTTTTTTTGCCGCTACGAGGCGCGACGAAATTTTATACTGCTTCTGCTGGAGAAATAAAACGTCGAAATTTTTAAATTGTTTCTGTGATCCTCACAATATTTCAAGCTATTTCTTCTTTAAAACCAAAGGTGCCAGCTCTCTAAACGAGTCAGTCGACTACATGTTATCCTTCATAAATGTGACATTTTCACTCTCACAAGTGTCTTCTTAGATCTGAATATAATATAATGTGTCTTTCAATCAACTTTGAGAACACTGTGCGAAAGTTGCATATTTAGCGTTTTCTCCGAGTACTGTAATACGCTTTTTCAGCCATCAATAGATTAAACGAGAATTGACCTACCTCCAAAACGGATGCTATCGGCCGAAACTATTTCACTTTTTGCACTACTTCTTGCCCATGAAGTCACGGCTAAAGGGAAAAAAAATCGACAAATCAGAAGTTAATAATCCAGAATTCCGTCTCAAGAGGAATCACAGTATTAAAAGATTTCACCAACGAAAATGCGGTTTTGGTGTAACACAAACCTTGATATTGTGATTTTTTTTTTTTTACCGCCACGAGGCCCGACGTAATTTTATAGTGCTTCTTGAGGAGAGAAAAAAAAATCGAACATTTTACATTGTTTAGGTGATCCTCACAATGTTTTTAAGATATTTGTTCTTAAAAACCTAAGTTGCTAGCTCTCTTTACGTGTCAGTCGACTTCTTGTTGTCCTTCATAAATGTGACATTTTCACCCTCACAAGTGTGTTCTTGGTTCTAAATATAATATAATGTGTTTTACAGTCAACTTTGAGAACACTTGAAGTTGCATTTTCAGCGTTTTCGCCGAGAAATACGCTTATTCAGCCATCATTAGATTAAAAGACAATGGACCTACCTCCAAAAGCTTGCTATCAGCCGGAACTATTTCACAGTTTGCACTATTTCTTGGCCTTGAAGTCACGGCTAAGGGGGAAAAAAATCGACATATCAGAAGTTAATAATCCAGAATCCTGTCTCTAGAAGAATCAAATTAATAAAAGATTTTATCTACAGAAATGTTTTTTTTTTTTTTTATGTAACAGAAACCTTGATATAGATTTTATTTATTTTTTACCGCCACGATGCTTGACGTAATTTTAAAGTGCTTGTGCTGGAGAGAAAAAAAAATCTAAGTTTTTAAATTGTTTCAGTGATTCTCACAATATTTCAAACCATTTCTTCTTTAAAACCTAAGGTGGCAGCTCTCTTTTCGTGCGAGTCGACTTCATGTTATCCTTCATAAATGTGACATTTTCACCCACACAAATCTTCTTAGTTCTGAATATAATATGATGTGCTTTACAATCAATTTTTAGAACACTTGAGGAAGTTGCATATTCAGCGTTTTCGCCGAGAAAACCGCTTATTCAGCCATCATTAGATTAAAAGAGAATGGACTAACCTCCGAACTATTTCACAATTTGCACTACTTTTTGTCCATAAAGTCACGTCCTAGGGAAAAAAAAAAAAAATCGACAAATCAGAAGTTAATAATCTAGAATTCCGACTGAAGAAGAATCACAGTACTGAGAGGTTTTACCTAAGTAAATGTGGTTTTTGGTGTAACAGACAACTTGATATAGTGAAAATGTTAGTTTTTTTTTTTTTTTACGCCACGAGGTGCGACGTAATTTTATACTGCGTCTGTAGGAGAAAAAAAAAATCGAAGTTTTTACATTGTTTCGGTGATTCTTGCAATATTTCAAGCTGTTTGTTCTTAAAAATCTAAGGTGCCAGCTCTCTTTACTTCTCAGTCGACTTCATGTTATCCTTCATAAATGTAACATTTTCACCCTCACAAGTGTCTTCCTAGTTCTGAATATAATATGTGTTTTACAATCAACTTTGAGAACACTTGAGAAAGTTGCATATTCAGCGTTTTCGCCGAGAAATACGTTTATTCAGCCATCATTAGATTAAAAGAGATTGGACCTACCTTTCAAAAACATGCTATCACCCGGAACTATTTCATAGTTTGCACTACTTCTTATCCTTGAATTCACGGCTATGGGGGGAAAAAAATCGACAAAACAGACATAATAATCCAGAATTCCCTCTGAAAAGGAATCACAGTATTGAAAGATTTTACCTAGGGAAATGTGGTTTTTCGTGTAACAAAAACCTTGATATTGTTTTTGTTTTTTTACCGCCACCAGGCTCGACATAATTTTATACTGCTCCTGCAAGAGAAAAAAAAAATCGTTTTTAAATTGGTTAGTTCCTCTGTTGGAGAAAAAAAAAAACAAGTTTTAAACTGTTTTGGTGATCCTCACAATGTTTCAAGCTATTTGTTTTTTAAAACCTAAGGTGCCAGTTCTCTTTACCTGTCAGTCGACTTCTTGTTATCCTTCATAAATGTGACATTTTCACCCTCACAAGTGTCTTCTTAGTTCTGAATATAATATAATATGTTTTACAATCAACTTTGAGAACACTTGAGAAAGTTGCATATTCAGCGTTTTCTCCGAGAAATACGCTTATTCAGCCATCATTTGATTAAAAGATCACCAGTATTCCGTCTCACGAGGTATCACAGTTTTGAGAGATTTTACATATGAAAATGTTTTTTATGGTGTAAGACAAACCATCAAAGAGATTTTTTCTTTTTTACGTCACGAGTCTGGACTTAAATTTAAAGGGCTTCTTCTGCAGATTTAAAAAAAAAAAAATGAAATTTTCAGCGGGTATCGGGGATCCTCACAAATATTCAAGTTTTTTGTTCTTTAACACCTAAGGTGCCAGCTCTCTCTCCGTGTCAGTCTACTACTTGCTATGTTTCCTAAACATGACTTTTCACCCCTAGAAATGTCCACTCATTTGTGCAGATAATATGGGGTGTTTTCCAATCAATTCCGAGTATAATTGTGGAAGTTGCACATTTAGCGTTTTCGACGAGAAAATCGCTTATACAGCCTTCATTAGATTAAAGAGTATTGAACGACGCTAAAAACGGAAGCTATCACCCGTAACTAGTTCACAATTTGAACTACTTTTAATCCTTGAAGTCACGGCTAATGTGAAAAAAAATGACAAATAGAAAGTAAATAATCCAGTTAATCTCAAAACGAATGGCACAATAGTTTATGTTGACTCTCATGCAATCTGAATTTTTTAGACCAATCACGAACAATGAAATTGCCTTAATGTTTAAAAACCGTAGATCTCAGTACGACTATGTATTTACTTTTTTCTTATAATATATATCAATCAATACATAAACAATTTTTTTAATTGATTTATTGTCTTTCAGAGTGATTTTACCTTGGAAAATGTAGATAATTATTTCACAGTAACCGTCATATAATGAATAATTCTATATTTAAAAAGTTGATCAAGAAGTACAAGATGCCGCTTTAAAGCCCTGGTTATACATATAGCAATAATGTCAGTTTTATCTCTAAATTTCCCGTTGTTATCACGTCTCTATGAACGAAACACTATGAAATACCAGCCTTCTTTACCCGTGAATCGATTTCATCCGATGTATTACCTCATTTTGCCATGTTACTGATTTTTTTTTTCTTTCCGAGACGGAGTTTCATCACCCTCAAAAATGTTCTCTAAATTTTAGATAGATTAGGAAGTGCTTCCCATCTGATTTAGAAAACATTAGTGAAAGTTGTATATTTAGTGCTTTGGCTCTCAATTATGCGTTTTTAGAGTAACTCAGTTATGAAATATTCATAAGCGGATGTTTTTATTAATTAAAGTTACAAACACAATCCGAAAAAATCACTAACGACCCTAATCCTAAAGTAAATCCAAACAATATTTAGACGTTTAATGTCGTACAATAAGTGTTCCTTCAACCTTAATTTTATGTAGCTGTCATGCACTTCTTTATATTTGTTCGAGATGGGGAGCAACTTTATAAACGGTAATTATATATCTCGGTATTGCGATGGTAATTATACCTTCTTGTATAAATATTTTATGTAAAATCAAAAGCTCACCAGTATTCCGTCTCACGGGGTATCACAGTTTTAAGAGATTTTACATAAGAAAATGTTTCTTATGGTGTAATTCAAACCTTCAAAAAGAGATTTTATTTTTCGTCCCGTGTCTTGACCTAATTTTAAAAGGCTTCTGAAGATTTAAAAAAAAAAAAAAAAACGAAGTTTTCAGCGTGTATCGGGGATCCTTACAAAAATTCAAGCCTTTTGTTCTTTAACACCTAAGGTGCCAGCTCTCTTTCCGTGTCAGTCTTCTTCTTCTTGCTATGTTTACTAAACGTGACGTTTTCACCCCCAAAAGTGTCGACACATTTGTGCAGATTGTATTGTGTGTTTCCTAATCAATTCCGAGTATAATTGTTGAAGTTGCATATTTAGCGTTTTCGCCGAGAAATACGCTTATACAGCCATCATTAGAGTAAAGAGTATTGAACGACGCCAAAAACGGATGCTATCAGCGGTAACTAGTTCACGATTTGCACTACTTTTTGTTCTTGGAGTCACCGCTAAGGCAAAAAAAAAAAAATGAAAAAAAGGAAGAAAATAATCCAGTTAATCTCAAAACGACAGACACAATAGTTCATGTCGACGCTCGTGCAATCTATATTTTCTAGACCAATCACGAACATTAAAATTCCTATACAAGGAGCCAAGTAATGTTTAAAAATCGTAGATATCAATACGACTATGTATTTACTTTTCTTCTTATAATATATATCAATCAATATATGAACAATATTTTTTAATTGATTTATTGCCTTACGAAGTGATTTTACCTTAGAAAATGTAGATAATGATATCACAGGAACCGTCATATAATGAATAATTCTATATTTTAAAAGTTGATAAAGAATCTCAAGATGCCGCTTTAAAGCCTACGTTATACATATAGAAAAAATGTCAGTTTTATCTCTAAATTTCCCGTTGTTTTCACGTCTTCAATCAAACGAGACACTATAGCCTTAAAATCATGAAATGCCAACATTTTTTACCTGTAAATCGAATTCATCCTACGCATTACATCATTTTGCCTTGTTACTGATTTTTTTCCCCGAGTCCGAATTTTATCACCCTCAAAAATATTTTCTAAATCTTATATAGATTGGGAAGTGCTTAACATCTAATTTAGAGAACATTTGTAAAAGCTGCATATTTAGCGTTTTGGCTCTCAATCATGCGTTTTTAGAGTCACTCAGTTAGTTATCAATTGCTCATAAGCGGATGTTTTGACCTTAGCTCTTGACCAATTTTATTATTTGAGGTTATCGCCACAATCGAAAAAGTCACTAAAGAAACTATTCCTAACGTAAAAATCCAAAAAATATTTAGACATTAATGCCGTTCTTTAAGTGTTGCTTGAAACTTAGTTTTTTGTAACTGTCATGCACTACAGTATATTTGTTCGAGATGGGGAGCAAAGTTATAAATGGTAATTATATATATCTCGGTATTGCGATGGTATTTATACCTTCTTGTAAAATATTTAGGTGAAAATCAAAAGCTCACCAGTATTCCGTCTCACGAGGTATCACAGTTTTGAGAGATTTTACCAAAGAAAATGTGGCATATGGAGTAACAAAAACCATCATAGAGATTTTTCTTGTTTTAATCGCGAGCCTTGACCTAATTTTAAAGGGCATCTGCTGCAAATTAAAAAAAAAAAAAAATCGAAGTTTTCAACGTGTATCGGGGATCCTCACAAAAATTCAAGTTTTTTGTTCTCCATCACCAAAGGTGCCAGTTCTCTTTCCGTGTCAGTCTACTTCTTGCTATATTTCCTAAACGTGACGTTTTCACCCCCAGAAGTGTCCACTCAGTTCTATGGATAATGAGGGGTGTTTCCCAATCAATTCCGAGCATAATTGTGGAAATTGCATATTTAGCGTTTTCGCCGAGAAATACGCTTATACTGTATAGCCATCATTAGAGCAAAGAGTATTCAACGACGCCAAAAACGGATGCTATCAGCCGTAACTAGTTCACAATTTGCACTAATTTCTGTCCTTGAAGTCAAGGCTAAGATGAAAAAAATGGCAAATAGGAAGTAAATAATCCAGTTAATCTCAAAACGACAGGCGCAATAGTTCATGTCGACGCTCATGCAATCTGAATTTAGTAGACCAGTCACGGACAAAAAAAAATGCCTATATGAGGGGCCAATTAATGTTTAAAAATCGTAGATCTCAGTACGACTATGTATTTACTTTTTTTCTTAGAATTTATATCAATCAATACATAAACAATTTTATTTTTTTAACTTGATTTATTGCCTTTCGGAGTGATTTTACCTTGGAAAATGTAGATAATGACATCACAGGAACCGTCATATAATGAACAGTTCAGTATATTAAAAGTTGATAAAGAGGTTCAAAATGAAGCTTTAAAGCCCTGGTAATACATATAAAAATAATGTCAGTTTTATCTATAAATTTACCTTTGTTTTCACGTCTATAATCAAACGATACACTATGGAATGCCAGCCATCTTTACCCGTGAATCGATTTCATCCTTAGTATTACCTTATTTTGCCTTGTTACTGATTTTTTTTCCCCGAGACGGAATTTCATCACCCTAAAAAATGACTTCTAAATTTTAGATAGATTGGGAAGTGTTTCCCAGCTGATTTAGCAAACATTTGTCAAAGTTGCATATTTAGTGTTTTGGCTCTCAATTATGCGTTTATAGAGTAACTCAGTTATGAGATACTCATAAGCGGATGTTTTAACCTTAGCTCTTGACCATTTTTATTATTTGAAATTACAACGACAATCGAAAAAAAACACTAAAGACCCTATTCCTAAAGTAATAAAAATAAACAAGATTTAGACGATTTTAATGCCGTTCATTAAGTGATCCATCAACCTTCTTTACTTGTAGCTGTCAAACACTACTTTATATTTGTACGAGATGAGGAGCAAAGTTATAAATGGTATATATATCTCGGTATTGCGATAGTAATTATACCTTCTTGAATAAATATTTAGGTGAAAATCAAAAGCTCACCAGTATTCCGTCTCACGAGGTATCACAGTTTTGAGAGATTTTACCAAAGAAAATGTTTCTTATGGTGTAACACAAACCTTCATAGAGAGATTTCATTTTTTTTTTTTTACGTCACGAGTCTGGACCTAATATTAAGGGCTTCTTCTGCAGATTAAAAAAAAAAAAATCGAAGGTTTCATCGTGTATCGGGGATCCTCTCAAAAATTCAAGTTTTTTGTTCTTTAACACATAAGGCGCCTGCTCTCTTTCTGTGTCAGTCTACTTCTTGCTGTGTTTCCTAAACGTGACGTTTTCACTCCCAGAAGTGTCCATTCACTTGTGCAGATAATGTAGGGTGTTTCCCAATCAATTCAGAGTATAATTATGAAAGTTGCATATTTAGCGTTTTCACCGAGAAATACGTTTATACAGCCATCATTAGATTAAAGAGTATTGAACGACGCTAAAAACGGAAGCTATCAGCCGTAACTAGTTCACAATTTGCACTACTTTTTGTCCTTGAAGTCACAGCTAAGGTGAAGAAAAAAAAACTGACAAATAGGAAGTAAATAATCCAGTTAATCTCAAAACTACAGGCACAACAGTTCAAGTCGACGCTCATGCAATCTGAATTTTCTAGACCAGTCACGAACAATAAAATTGCCTGTACGAGGAGCCAAGTAATGTTTAAAACTCGTAGATCTCAGTACGACTATGAATTTACGTTTTTATTATAATATACTGTATATCAATCAG
>JAGKTI010020989.1:0-15998 GCA_018397915.1 Birgus latro | reverse complement strand
CTTGAGAGATAATTACCTTTTTCATTATTTCACTTTTTGCATCCTTAAACTTGTAGGTATTTTTCAGCACCTTGTCTTTTATTCCTTCCTTTAGGGTAATCAATATTGGTCTTCCCATAGCCTTTATCTAACTTTCTGTATTTGGCACTGCCCCCTTGTTGTATTTTCCAACTCCTTTTATGTCAGTAACATCATCTTCAGTGGCTTCAATACCAATTTTGTCACATACCTCCAGGAAAATTGCTTTACCCTGCTTTATCTTGTGAGATTGAAGACTTAGGTTGAGGTTTTCCCAAACTTGTTCTGGCACTCCATAAATGATCAGGTTGTTCTTTCTGTCAGTCCTGTTCTGTATTTTGATAACAGTATTCTTTATCTGGACATTCTCAGTAGCTTGATTATTACTAACATGTTGCTGAATTTTTTCTACTTCTTTCTTCAATAGCTACATCCTTGTAGCTCGCCAGATCTGGTTTGGTCTCTGTGGAAACTTTTGCTTTGATTTCATTAATTTCTTTCACAGTGTCCTCATATTTACTGTCTGAGTCTTCTGCAATATAAACTTTTGATTTTACCTCATTTAGTTTCCTCATTATTATCTCAGATTTACTCGCTGAACCTTCTTTTATTGCTATTAACCTAGCTTCCATCTTGTCCTGTCTCTTAGAGAGCATCTTGACTGTTACCACATTGCACTTGTTACAGTACAATTGAACAGAGTCCACTGCATGACTCCTCAAGACATCATATACATCTTTTGCTATATCTTCACATTCAAAATGGTGCCACATTCCACAAAGATTACACTCCAATGCTTCATCCTTATTCTTTACTATACTTTGGCAGGTCTCGCACTTGAAATCTCCTCTTTGTTTACCTTTGGGTTTGACACCTCCATCCACCTCATGTCGACTCATCCTCACCACTTACTATTTATCCTTTGAGAAAAAAATATGAAGCTTTTCTCACGAGATTGTCTTAGACCTCAGTGCAATGGATTTAAATGACCAAAAATACATCAAAACTCTGAAATTATCAGAGCTCAAGTGAACACGTCTGCACTTGACCGCTAACTGTTCATTCCTCTAATATCCCAACTATTCACTTGCCCTTTTATTCTCTCATTTGTTACTTTCCTCATACATTCCTCTTGCATTCTGTCATTCTTATCATTTTGGCTAACACATCTATCCATTTATTCTTGCATCCTCATCTCTTCCATTATTCTTCTATGCAAATAATTTCCTTCCTCTCATCACATACTGCATCTTACCTGTGGTTGAACATGTATGGTAAGAAACGTTTTATGCTTTGGCTTGTACAGTAGCTATATAGAAAAGGTCCACTGCTGGGAAACTTTTCTTTTGGATAGGTTGGTTTATGTTAGGTCTGGTTTGAGAAATTTCCAGGATTTTTATTTTTTTAACTCATTCCTTTTTTTTTTCTTTTTTTTTAATTTCCATCTATTTTATGGGTTTTTATAATGTTTTGAATGTTTTATTTGGTATTTTTTAATCAGAAATGCCCTTTTTCACCCTGTCCCTGTCTGCCCCTCTCACGACAAAATAAGGCATTTCTGACAAAACCAGCCATCACCAGTTGGTGAGTGGGGTGTGCCTGCAGAGATGGATGAGAATGGCAGTGCATTAGTGGACATTTGTGCTGGGAGGGGGTTGGTGGTAGTTAATACCCTATTCAGGCACAAAATGATCCATAGGTATACATGGCAAGTGGTGAGAAGAGAGGACTGGGGAATGAATGAACGGAAGGCAATGATTGACTATGTGTGTGTGGATGAAAGGATGAGAAGATGTATAATGGATGCAAGAGTATATAGAGGTTGGGGGAGTGGACTTTCTGACCACCACTTGGTGGTGGCCAGAATCAGAGTCCAAACAAGATGGAGGAAGAGAAGAAGGGAAAGACAGGAGGAAGTATGTGTTACAAGGAGGGTAGAAAAGTTACAAGAGGATGGAATAAAGGCTGAATATAGAAGGGAAGTGGAGGAGCGATTGGGTAAATATAGATTGGAGCAGATGGGGGACGTGGAGGGTGTGTGCAAGGTATTCACAGAAGAAATCTGTGCAGCATGTGAGGTGGTGTGTGGGGTGAAGAGAAGACGAAAGGGGGTTCAGGGAACAGCATGGTGGACTGAAGAGGTGAGAGAGGCTGTGGCACAAAAGAAGAAAGCATATAATGAGTGGATGAGGAACAGGGGCAACGAAGAAGCTGAGAGACGGACGAGAGAGTTATATGTAGTGAGGAGGAGAGAGGTGAAAAGATTAGTAAGAGAGAGTAAGAAGAGAGTGGATGAGGAGTTTGGAAGGAATTTGAGTGCAAAGTGGAGGGAATGTAAGAAGATGTTCTGGAAGGAGGTAAAGAGAGCTAGACAGGGTGCCAACAAAGTCAGTGGGGGTGTGAAATATAAAAATGGTAGATTACTAGTGGAGAAGGGAGAAAAAGTAAACAGATGGAGAGAACACTTTAATGAACTGTTGAACATAGAGAATGAAAGTAATGCAAGTATAAGTGGCTGGGGAATGGCAGGGAGAAGGAGGGTTGTGAGAAGAGAGGAAGAAATCAGTAGGATGGAAGTGGTGGAAGCAATGAAGAAAGTTAAAATGGGGAAAGCCCCAGGAATTGATGGAGTGTGTGGTGAAATGCTGAAGCATGGGGGAGAGATAGTAATAGAATGGATGTGGAAGGTGTGCAGATTGGCTTGGGAGGAGGGTAGAGTCCCGGAGGATTGGAAGTCAGGTATAATTATTCCTCTGTACAAAGGAAAAGGGGAAAAAGCAGTGTGTGGTAATCATAGGGGCATTTGCCTTCTCAGTGTAATAGGAAAAATATATGGTAGGATACTTATTGACAGAGTTAGGGAAATTACTGAGGAATTAGTTGGAGAAGAACAAGGAGGTTTTAGGAAGGGAAGAGGTTGTGTAGACCAGATATTCATTCTTAGATCCTTAGTGGAAAAGTTTCTAGAGAAGGGCAAGAAGTTGTATGCAGCCTTCATGGATCTGGAGAAAGCATATGACAGGGTGGATAGACAAGGTTTGTGGAAGGTATTAAGAATATATGGAGTGGATGGGAAGTTGTTGAAGGCAGTGGAGAGTATGTATGAGGGTGCTAAGGCTGCAGTGCGTGTGGATGGCAAACTGAGTGAATCTTTCCATTTGAAGGTTGGATTGAAACAAGGATGTGTCATGTCTCCATGGTTGTTCAATCTGTATATGGATGGGGGTATAAAAGAGATACAAGGTCGGGCAGTGGATGTTGGAGTGGCCTTAGTGAGAGAGGGCAGTGTTTGGAAACTCCCTGTACTGTTGTTTGCAGATGATACTGTGTTGTTGAGTGAAGACGAAGGGGAGCTGCAAGGCTTGGTAGATGAGTTTGGGAGAGTGTGTAAGAAACGGAATCTAAAGGTGAATGTCAAAGTGATGGTCTTCGAGAGAAGTGAAGCCAGTGAGTGTACAGTGAGATTGGATGGGAAGGATATGGAGAATGTGAGTGAATTTAAGTACTTGGGCAGTGTGATGAGTAAGGATGGTAGTCTGGAGGGTGAAGTGCTTGAAAGGGTGCAGCAGGGAAGGAAGATTGCTGGTTCGTTGAAAGCAGTGATAAGAAACAGGGAGGTGAGCATGGAAGTGAAAAAGTTGTTACATGACAGTATTGTGATACCAACTCTGACATATGGAAGTGAAGCTTGGACCCTGTTGGAAGGACAGAAGTCAAGAGTGAGAGCAGTGGAAATGAGTTATTTGAGAGGAGCATGTGGAGTCACATGGAGAGACAGACTAACAAATGAGGAAGTGAAGGAGCATTGTGGTGTGGTTGAGGACGTGATAGGAAGCGTTAGGAGAAACACGTTAAGGTGGTTTGGGCATGTGGAGAGGATGGAGAGTGAAAGATTGACAAGGAGAGTGTATGTGAGTGAGGTGGAGGGGACGAGAGGGAGGGGGAGGCCGAGGATGAGATGGAGGGATGGAGTGGAGAGGTATTTGAGAGAGGGGGGTGTGAGTTGGGAGCGTGGTAGTGAAATGGCAGGGGACAGAGTGACATGGAGGAGATTTGTTTGTGGCCACCACGTTCGGGATTGAGGCGTCTGGCAATAGATAGATAGATAGAATACTGTATCTGGAGCAGCATTAGTATGATTTTAAGAAAATATCAGTGCTGTCTGCATGTATAGCTATGAATGCAGACAGAGGGAGCAAATCTATGTTCCCCAGTTTTACATCTTACCTTAACCTAACCTAACCAAACCATACCTAACCTATCCTAACCTAACTGGAACATTGGATCCTGGGAACATAAGGATGACCCCCCCAGAGAGAGAGAGAGAGAGAGAGAGAGAGAGAGAGAGAGAGAGAGAGAATGATAAAGAGGAGGGAGAAAGGAAGGGTTACCAGTAAATTATCAAAAAAAAAAAATGTATAATAGTGATGACGATGAATATATATTGGTAGTTGAAGTTTATCTGTTGGTTCAAATTAGTCTGTTAAATATTTCAGCCTCTCCATATTAACATGCAAAGAATAATGATAATGTCAATGTCAGTATTAATCAAAGTACTTTTGCTGCATATGAGGATTTATTTTTACAAAAGAAAAAGATAACTGCAACTTTTTTTTGGGGGGGGTGTAATGCCAAACCTTATAAATATGTATCCAGGGTTGGTGGCTTTAAACCAGTGGTTTAAACTAAACGATAAAGTTTTATTTTTAACATATCTCTCTCTCCTACAACTAAATTTTAAAAAATTTAAATTGCGAAAGTTAAAGAGGTCTTCCATGTTTTATTAAACCTTAACTTAGTGATTGAAAAGCATGTGAGACAAGTGTAGCTAGCTGATAAAAGCATGTGAGACAAATGTAGCTGGCTGATGAAAGCATGTGAGACAGATGTAGCTGACAGATAAAAAGCTGGCTGACAAAAGCATGTAAGACAAATGTAGCTACCTGATAAAAATCTGGCTGATAAAAGCATGCGAGACAAATTTAGCTGTCTGGTAAAAGCTGATAAAAGCATGTGAACCAAGTGTAGCTGGCTGATAAAAGCTTGCTTTTAGACTAAATCAGGAACTGTATTTTCACTTTGTTATGTATGGGAATGAAATAATAAACTTGCTGTATCCTTCTTTATAATATATCAGTGGTTAATTGCATATCAAACTGATATATATATAAGGGTAGAAATGCTGGGGAAAAAAATAACCAATAAGATTAAATTTTTGTACTGTACTTGAAACCAAAAACACCATAAAAAAAAATATGGTTTTGACAGCTATATTTTGGAGACAAAAAAATTAATTTGTAATTTGGCACTCACTGTCAGTGGGAGATGCTTGCAACTTGGGTTGTTTCCAAGGGATCGAAGTGCTCAGCACACCACAACTTCTAAACAGAGACTCAGATGTTCTCTCCAGGAGATCTGCCTTCCTCGAATTCCGGACCCATCTCCTTGACCTATAAGTTAACACTCAGTAACCATAGTAGTTTGTAGATAAAACACTGAGAAATAAAATAGCATGAGCAACATAAAAAGAGCCTGATACTCTTGAACAACACTCAGTAACTACTTGCAGTGTCTAGGTAGAACACGGTGAATTAAATACCAAAGCAACAACGAGAGAATAACCAACCAGATCAACATTTCTGATAATTTCATTGGCGTGAACATAGTTTAGATAAAATGTGATTGGTGATTGACAATATATCACTCACCTTTCCTTGGCCTTTGGGAATCGAAAACAAGATAATCCTGGCCTTTTTTGCCTAGAATATCTGCAGTTAATAGCAGCACAGAACTGACTGTCTGCCATGATGTTTACATTCTCCAGCTCTGTTTCTGCACCCGCCACTTGGTGCGCCACTGTCATTTTGAGTGAATCATGGACTATGTACAGTGAGCAATCTCCTTACAGTTTCCTTTGTTTTAGGCCAGTCATTTCAAACTTAAATTCCCTAAATAGGAAAGGGAGGCACTACATGTGAATTTGAATTTAGTCTAGCAATGGCGACCGTCCAGTGCAGATGTCTGAATTGTGACTATGAGTTTTACAAATTCATTGTAAATTAAGGTTATTTCAGTTAATACAGAATGGCCTTATACATGGTTAGGTTTGATTGGTAAGGTTAGGTTAGATTAATGAAAAAAAAATGACAAAGTTCTGTTATCTATTTATTGCCAAACGCCTCAATCCCGCATGGGGTGGCCACAAACAAATCTCCTCCATGTCGCTCTGCCCCCCGCCATTTCACTACCCTGCTCCCAGCTCACACCCCCCTCACTCATATACCTCTTCACTCCACCCCTCCATCTCATCCTCGGCCTCCCACTCCCTCTCGCCCCCTCCACCTCACTCACATACACTCTCCTCGTCAGTCTTTCACTCTCCATCCTCTCCACATGCCCAAACCACCTTAACGTGTTTCTCCTGGCGCTTCCTATCACATCCACAACCACACCACAATGCTCCTTCACTTCCTCATTTGTTAGTCTGTCTCTCCATGTGACTCCACATGCTCCTCTCAAATAACTCATTTCCACTGCTTTCACTCTTGACTTCTGTCCTTCCAACAGGGTCCAAGCTTCACTTCCATATGTTAGAGTTGGTATCACAATACTGTCATGTAATAACTTTTTCACTTCCATGCTCACCTCCCTGTTTCTTATCACTGCTTTCAATGAACCAGCAACCTTCCTTCCCTCCTGCACCCTTTCAAGCACTTCACCCTCCAGACTTCCCTCCTTACTCATCACACTACCTAAGTACTTAAGTGCACTCACATTCTCCACATCCTTCCCATCCAGTCTCACTGTACATTCACTGGCTTCACTTCTCTCAAAGACCATCACTTTACTCTTCCCTACATTCACCTTTAGATTCCGTTTCTTACTCTTCCAAACTCATCTACCAAGCCTTGCAGCTCCCCTTCGTCTTTGCTCAACAACACAGTATCATCTGCAAACAACAGTACAGGCAGTTTCCAAACACTGCCCTCTCTCACTAGGGCCGCTCCAACATCCACTGCCCGACCTTGTATCTCTTTTATAACCCCATCCATGCACAGACTGAACAACCATGGAGACATGACACATCCTTGTTTCAGTCCAACCTTCAAATGGAAAGATTCACTCAGTTTGCCATCCACACGCACTGCAGCCTTAGCACCCTCATACATACTCTTCACTGCCTTCAACAACTTCCCATCCACTCCATATATTCTTAATACCTTCCACAATCCTTGTCTATCCACCCTGTCATATGCGTTCTCCAGATCCATGAAGGCTGCATACAACTTCCTGCCCTTCTGTAGAAACTTTTCCACTAAGGATCTAAGAATGAATATCTGGTCTACACAACCTCTTCCCTTCCTAAAACCTCCTTGTTCTTCTCCAACTAATTCCTCTGTTATTTCCCTAACTCTGTCAATAAGTATCCTACCATATACTTTTCCTATTACACTGAGAAGGCAAATGCCCCTATGACTACCACACACTGCTTTTTCCCCTTTTCCTTTGTACAGAGGAATAATTATACCTGACTTTCAATCCTCCGGGACTCCACCTTCCTCCCAAGTCAATCTGCAAGATTAATGGGAAAAAAAAAATGGCAAAGTTACTTCAGTTAATACAGCACAGCTTTATACCTGACTTTCAATCCTCCGGGGCTCCACCTTCCTCCCAAGTCAATCTGCAAGATTAATGGGAAAAAAAAAATGACAAAGTTACTTCAGTTAATACAGCACAGCTTTATGTAAAGGTTAGGTTTGATTGGTTAGGTTAGGTTAATGAAAAAAAAACACAGATAATCAAATATATAATTTTTTTTTAACCTATTTTAGTGATTTCTGCACGATTTTTATTGCTGATTCAAACTGACGCGGTCGAAAAAAATCAGATTTTTTTGAATTTTTTTGAATTTTTGGGCATTTTGGGGGGCGGACAGCCAGCCCACGATGTCCGAATAGTGAGGGATCCGAATAATGGGCGTTTGAATAGTAGAGGGATTACTGTATAGTATAAGTTAGTATTAGTATAAGTTAATATAAATGTATGTTAAAATAAGTGTAGTACAAGTTAATGTAAGTGTAGCCTTGAACCCCTGATTATGATTCATCTGTAATATGTAGGGAGTGATCATCAGATTCCATATTGAGGCTTGTTCCCTATTAATATTTATAGCAAAAGTGATACTCTGTTAATAGAGGAAATGTATAGAGCAATTATGTGAGTCATGATGCCGCTGTATTCCCACAGTATGGATAGAGGCGTAGGTTTCAGCACAAGATTAATAATTGTGAAAATTTGTCTTCATACTTTAAATTCGAAATTTGTAAGTCAGGCTTGGTGATATCATCTTTTTGTACTACGTAGTATTAATTAAAGCTTAGTTAGATCCTAATTGCCGATAACAGAAATTTGCATCCGCAAAATTTGCGTTACACTCGCGTTTAGATACGTATCTCAATGCATGGATGTAATTAGTTCAAACACTCGTTTGTTTAGGCTTCGGAGTAACTGTCAATCCCATACGCTTACTACAAACTTTCATGCATCGTAAGTCAACCCATCCGTGTACATCGAGTGTGAACACTTTTTTTCTCATTCCTTGTTAGTAGGTGTAAACGGTAATGCTGCAGAGAAATCAGTCGAAGTCAGTTCCAATGTTAGGAAAACTGCGAGGAAGAGCAAGCAGCCTAGGGTAGCGTCGCATCTCACTTCTCTCCCTGATGCCCTCGGGCTTGCAGGTGGGCATTCGCACGCCCAGTATTCCCCCCCCCTTCCCTTTGTGCCTATATTGTAAATCCTCTTCATATATTAATAGGTTGACTGTCAATTCCCCCCCTCCCAAATTCCTGTCATATAATGTGACTTCTCTCCCTGACTCCCTCGGGCTTGCAGATTGTCGCTGTTCCATCATTCTCTCCTGCCCATACGCATGGTGTAACCAATCGGCTCTCTTCGTCAATGCCTGCTTACACTAGAAATTCCCCCCCCCCCTTCTTTCTGATTCACGTAACCCGAATGCGAATTAGTTGGTCCACAGAAATACAGTAACTTCATATACAGTATATACAGTATTTGTGAATATTGGAAATGAATAGTAAGCCTGTGTGAATTGAGTCCTAGGGAGTTACTGATAATTGTATTCCGAATTTTAAGTGTCGATTCGTTTACATAGCTCCTCTGTTAAAACTGTATGAGTTGAGTGTGATCTTCGAGGTGAAATTGTGGAAAAGAACTCGGTCCCAAGGGTATACTCTATAGTGGTAATTTTCTAAGGTCATTTCCCAGGGAGCCCTCTCGAGGCCATGGGATTACTGGGTCTATGTTGAACATGTCATTATGATTTTATTAGGTTAATATGTGAGATTGCTAGATACAATAGAGATAGTGTTTTGTGAATATTAGGTTAAGAGGTGAAGATTATATAGATGTGCATGTGAATATAAAATTGAGCTTATATCCAACTGTGAGGAACTCTGTTCATAATAGTGTGTTAGTGTCATTCCGAGAATTTGTTCAGTGGAGGTGAAGGCATTGATCTTTTTTTGGTATATTTAGTCTACCCTGTGACAATATCAGTGCGAAGGGGTATTGATCTTACAGTTTCTAGCAGTTCATAGTCTGTAAAGTAACCTATGGTAAATTTGATCTAATATCTAGTTTCTTTTATTTGTATGTTTAGATTTAGTAAATATTAGGATAAGTTTACGTTGTGTTTGAGGCTTATTATCCCCTGGGGAGTTTTTGTCGTGAGATTGAGTGCCCCGCAAGGTGTATTACTATCTTACTACTCATGCACTCTAAACAGCTCACACTACCCTAGTCACTTATTCGCAAGGCCCCAGAAATCTACATCTTTCTTTTTTGGTGGAATAACTTTCCCAGCACTCGCTGGGTGGTGGCTGCCTACTCTTTTCAACTCTGATTCCTACGGCAAGTCTCAAAAAAAATACTTTGGAGGACACTAGTGACAGTGATCGGGATCTGTAATTTTTTTTCTTAAATTCATGGTATGACACTGGGGTCATAGCGATGGGATTTGTTAGACTGGCTTAATTTCTCATCATTACATCGGATGTCTAAAATTGGAGATCTCTTATAATTTTCGTTATTAACTGGGAGTCTGAATTTTGCAACATGACATATTGAAAGCAAAATTGTAAGCAATAATTCATACAACATGCTAGAGGAATTAGAATATGTAATGAAAAAGGCATCGGACTTTCACTTGAAACAAAAACTAAAGAGAAGAGTAAAACAAGGCAGGAATGAAGAAATAGAACCAATATGGATGACAAAAGAAATAAAAAGAGAAATAAGTAAAAGAAGACTGTATGAGAAAAAGTACCAGTAGCGAAAAGCACGGACCAATAAAGAGAGAGAGACATTCAGTGTACTGTACCAGGAACAAAAGAGAAAAGTCCAATCTTGAGTAAAAAATGCAATTTGGAAGCATGAAAAGAAAACTACAGAAGCCATGAGAGTAGATCAGAATAAAACAGTAAAGCTTTGGGACCACATAAAGAAATTAAAGGGAGAAAGCATGACAAAAAAAAGATATTTTGCTGTATAACAATGATGGTAGTAAAATGAATGTATCCAATCAGTCAGCAATGCTAGAGGAATTCTGGAAAAAGATATACAGAATGAGAGAGAATAAGATACATGAAGTATAGAATGTCAGTACTAGGTG
Organism: Birgus latro; assembly: GCA_018397915.1. Lineage (NCBI taxonomy): Eukaryota > Metazoa > Arthropoda > Malacostraca > Decapoda > Coenobitidae > Birgus > Birgus latro. Next base: position 5,290 of record JAGKTI010020989.1, on the reverse strand, counting down.
AGAGTTCACCAGTAAACTCAAAGCTACCAAAGAAAAAATCAAGAACAGTTTTAAAGTAAAAAAGTGGAACTCAATTCAGTGGACTGAATGGAAGGTCAGTCCAGACCCGAGAAAACACTTAGATTTGGCCTGTGAATGTGACAACATCGAAATTGAACGTATGAAGGACATGGATGTATATATAATGACTGAAGAAATTAAAAGACAACTTCATATCACAAAATATAAAAAGGCACCTGGCCCAGTTGACCTAAAATCAGACTTACGATATTTAAAACGCTAGACGACAGTAAGGTACAGTATATATCAACCAGCTTAAGAAATGTTTTGATAAAATAATTAATGAAGAAGAGATATGCAATAGTTGGAAGACATCAAATACTATATTGATCCAAAAGAAGCCTAAACCCATTGCTGCTGATTTGTGACCAATTGCTTTAACAAACTCCTCATATAAAACATTCATGGGGATTCTCAGGCAAAAACTAGAGCAACATATAAGGAAAACAAACAGTACCAGTGAATTACTAGCAGGTTTTACAGAAAACAGAAGAATCACAGATAATTCGTATATGCTCAGATTCTGTGTTAATGAAAGCTACAAAATGAAAAAAACTCTAATAGTACCAATAACTTCACTAGACTTCCAAATGACATTCGATTCCATCGACAGATGTAGTCTTATAACAGCACTAACGAACCACAGCATACATCCAGAAATCGTAAATGTAATAACAGCAATATATACAGATGATAAAACAGACTTATATAACCACCATTGACATTGACATAGGAGTAGACTGTAGCACCAGTCGAGCAGGGCAGTACTCCCAAGGTGGATGGAAAGCTGTTGACAGGGAGAGCTGGAGCTCCCATTTCATCATCCCTTGGGACTAGTTCCTGACCATCCCCCTTTGCTGAACTTTTTCAGTATTTCATTTACACAGAGAGTAGGCCAGCATGCTCTCCAGTACAAGTTTCTCCAACTGTCAATATCAGTCTACATGCATAGTACACACTACACTACCTTTTCAAAATTAAAGAAAAAAGGCGTACCATAACCACGCCCCGCGGACCCCGCGGGGGGGGGGGGGGCATAAATGCCCCCACCATTTGCCCCTTTCCTGGTGACGACTCAATATGCATGGACTCACTTCTTCATTTCTGCAACATTCGTGGCCTTTCCTCTAACTTTCTCTCTGTTGAACACCACCTCTCCTCCTCTAAACCTCACCTTCTCTTCTTAACAGAGACTCAGCTGTCTGAGGCAACTGACAGCAAACCCTTTTCTGTATCCTCCTACTTTCTCTATACAGTAAGACCTCACTATAACGGACTAATTGGGGCCCAAGCCAGTCCGAAAAATGCGAAATTCCGATAAAAGCGACATCCGGACTTACCCCTGCTAATCCGGACTTTTTCTGATATATCAGACATTAGTCCAGATTGCATCAGTGGTTTTCACCACCATTGCAGTATTGTACTCTGTTATACCTTCACTACATTAATCAAATGGTATAATGATACTGTACTGTGCACTGAAAAACATGTCTTTTACTTGTCTTATTGTGGTGAACATAGGTGAATTGGTCAGGCAGTCCGGACTGCTTTCTGGCTTTATCAGACTTTTTCCGATATATGGTATAGAAGTTTAGTCCGGTAGCTCCTTTAGTCCAATAAGAGCGAATTCCGGTCTATTGAAGTCCATTATATCGAGGTTTTACTGTACTCATTTCAAAGCCAAAGGTGGCTGTTGTGTATATGTACACAACGACCTATCTTGCTCTTGTGTTCCTGCACTTGATTCTTGTGAATTCTTCACTCTCTGGCTTTGGCTTTGCTGTCCTCAGACTAAATATATCTGTGCTGTTTACTTATCTCCTAATTCTATTGAGTATCAAAAATTCTTTGACTATCTTACTTTTTCAATGGAACACATTCTGTCCATCTCTCCTTTCTCTGAAATCTCTATTCTAGGATATTTCAGTGTTCACCACCACCTTTGGCTCTCCTAAACTTTCACTGATCCACCTGGTGAACCAGCCTACACCTTTTCTATCCTTAATGACCTAGAACAGCTTGAACAGCACCCTATCCATATCCCTGGCCACCTTAGAGAGAGCTCCAACATACTTGACCTCTTCCTCACAGCTAATTCTTCTGCTTACACTGTTAATCATTTCTCTCTGTTGGGCTCTTCCAATCATAACCTCATTACCTTAACCTGTCCTATCGCTCCGGTACGGCCTGTGGACCCTCCAAAGAAACAATTTCTGTGGCACTTTGGAGCTGAAGATTGGGAGGCCCTCAGGCCGTACTTCTTTGATTCTCCCTGGAATGATTATTGCTTCCATAGCCGTGAGCCATCTGAGTGTGCCTTGCACATTATGGAGGTTGTTCTCTCGAGCATGGAAGCATACCATACATTCCTTTCTCATATCCTTTGACCAATGCAAGAAAGCCTTGGTTTAATCACACATGTTCTAATGCTGTCCGCAGCAAGGAGAGGGCCTATAAAAGGTACCGGAGCCAACCCACCCCTGAATCACATTGTTTTTATGTTTCTGCCCAGAATCGTGCCAAGGTTCTGCTAAAAATAATTTCAGCCGTACCAAATGCTTTCAACTCTCCAACTCCACTTCTTCCCACTCCTTCTGACACCTTGCCAAAAACCTTTCAAACAACTTCACTTCATCATTCTTCCCTCCTCTTTTCTACTCTGATGGTTCTGTAGCTTTTACTTCTACTGATAAAGCAGATCTCTTCGCTCAGACTTTCTCCTCCAATTCCACCTTAGACGATTCCGATGCTGTTCCTCCATCACTTCCCTCCTCTGACCTCCTCATGGCTGACATTAAAATTTCTTCAGCTGGTGTATTTTCTGCCATCACTGGCCTCAGTACTAACAAGGCATATGGGCCTGATGGAGTCCCTCCTGTTGTCCTCAAGAACTGTGCTTCTGTGCTTACACCCTGTCTAGGTAAACTCTTTTGCCTTTGTCTTTCAGCTTGTACCTTTCCTTCTTGCTGGAAGTTTGCTCTCATACAGCCAGTCCCAAAAAAGGGTGACCATTCCCAACCCTCTAACTATCGTCCAACTGCTTTAACATCCTGTGTCTTAAAAGTTTTCAAGTCTATTCTTAACAGAAAACTTTTAAATGTGGATTTGATAGGAAGCATTAGGAAAAACACATTGAGGTGGTTTGGCCATGTGGAGAGGATGGAGAGTGAGAGACTGATGAGGGAAGTGTATGTGAGTTAGGTGGAGGCGGAGAGGGAGGGTGAGGCCAAGGATGAGATGGAGGGATGGGGTGGAGAGGTATATGAGAGAGGGGGGTATGAGCTGGGAGCAGGGCAGTGAAATGGCGGGGGACAGGGCGACATGGAGGCAATTTGTTTGTGGCCACCTCTTACGGGATTAAGGCGTCTGGCAATAGATATGTACAGTCGTCAGCATAAATTCGCTGTAAGTCTACTCGCGTGATGTGAATCCTTTTGTCTAGCAACAGTGTAAGGGGACTAGTTGCCACATGGACTTTTATGCACTTTAATGACGTGTTTTTAAGAAGTGGTAGTAGTGACTGCCTAGAGTACAATATTTTGTATACCGTATTTGATTAATATATAAAGGTGCAAGAAATGACAGAATGTTATGGACCAACGTATGAGCGTAATACTCTGGTATTCCTTATTATAACTGTGTCTGAACTCCTTTTCCCTCTCCCCCCCCTTATTCACCCCCTCCCTCCCTCTCTCTCCTACCCCCTACCCACGTTCATGCCTCTCCACTTTCTCCTGTCCCCATGCTCTTTACCTTCATTCATTTATCCACGGTACTAACTCGATTGGTGCATCGTAATTCTCTCTTGAACGTTTACTAAACCCAGTCTGCCCTATTCCCAGTTGCTCGAAGTACTATCAACTATATCCAAGGTTTATTATCAATATTCCTTCTGTTTGAGTCCCACTCTCACCCTCCCCATCTCCTTCCCACTTATTTTACTTCAGTTGTCTTTCTTTTCTCCACCCCTTGTCACTACGAACAGCCGGGAGATATAGGAACATTGATTGTGATGTATTTCTTACCGGTGTTTATCTGAGTAAGCCTGGCAGTCGATGGCTATTATTTCAGTAGGCGGATTTAAACATTTGTTCCCATTCCTCCAACTTGTCTATCCCTTTCCAGGGAAAGTGTTCCCATTCTTCACTCTTCACTGATTCATGAAGCAGTATCAGAACCAAAATGTTTTGAATTGCTGCATTATGTTTGCAGTAGAGATTGGGAGAAAAAGACTTGCATGGCAAGAAAATTGAATGTTGAGGAGCCAAAAGGTTACAGGAATAGACAAGAAACAGAGGAGAGTGCAGTTCATTAAGTAGATTAGTGCCGTGGATAATATAAGGTAGACAGGGCAGGAAGAGAGAGGAGTGGAAATGAGGAAAGCAGGGGGGAGGGGGAGGTGAGGTGAGAGGTAGGCTGGGGAGGGTCATCGGGAGGGGTACGGTGGAGAAAGCGGTCCGTAGCAATGATCTGTCGTCTTTTGCACATTTTCATGTTAATCAGATGTAAAGAATATTGCATTCTGGGCGATTTGTAGTACTGATTCTTACAAACACGTCTTTAAAGCGTATAAAAGCCTATGTGACAACTATACTAGAAGCGTTTGTGTCGTTCTCTTGTGCCTCCCCCCCTACTGATGCCCCGCCCACTTCTGGCTCTACTCGTTGCTGATTGGCTGAGATAATTATTCTTCTTTTTGATAGAATAATGAGCCTTACTACAAAATAGTATTGTATTATTTACTTTTACTTTGAATTCATTCCTGTATGACAAAGGAAGCACTAGGATTTGCTAACTGAATCAAAATCAGTTTGAAAAGAACCAGCCCGCCACCTCCCGCGACAGCAGTTGAGTTTTGGCGCCAAGAAACTTCGGAGCTTGGCAATAACACATCGAAGCTGTCCCGCTGTTAAACATATTAAGTCATCTACGTGTCATGTCTGTTAAGTTACCACGATTTCATAACCATATTGTAATTTTCCTAATTTATTTCGTACATTTCATTAAAATTAGAGGGTTCAAATACAAAAGTAGGAAAATGAAATGTCACTGGCTTCGCCTACTCAGTGCAGTATAATTATTTATACAGTATAAATGTTTATATCAACAATGCCGTATAAGAAATTTGATTCTATACACGTGAAGTCATTTAAAACCTTTAGAGGGAAAAGAATTGTGTGTGTTTGTGTGTGTGGATACCAAATACAGTATAAGGAAAAAAATTGAAACA
>JAGKTI010020988.1:0-15998 GCA_018397915.1 Birgus latro | reverse complement strand
TCAGGCCGAGACCACATACGAAAGTAGGCCGAAATGTGAAAGTAGGGGGAGAAATGGCGCCAGGTGGACACGTGGCGCCAGTCTGCTGCTAACTTTTGGAGACAGTAGTTGCGCCATTCTTACTGTCATCTAGTGCTGAGCAGTAATCTCCTTTTGCCTTCTGCCTTGCCATGGAAGGTTCAAAGCTTAAAAGAAGTGATCCTGGCACCTCTAGTCATAAAGGAATGAAGCTAAAAAAAAAAAAAAAAAAATGTGAGCATGTGACTTAGTGTAGTGATCATGATTAAAGTTCAGTACTATTATTACTGAAATGTTACATTGCAGTCTATTACAGTGATTACATTTAAGTTTAGTTCTTAATATAGAGTGAAATAAATACTGGGTACTGTTTAGAATTTACGTTAAAGTGTGAACTCACCCACCTCCACCACCTCCGTCTCCAAAACAAAACAAAAACTGCCGACGAATCTACTGCCTCTAACGAAAGGTGTTACACTGCAGTCTATAACAGTGATTACATTTAAGTTTAGTTCTTAATATAGAATGAAATAAATATTGTGTACTGTTTAGAATTTACGTTAAAGTGTGAACTCAACCACCTCCACCACCTCCGTCACCAAAACAAAACAAACTGCCGACATATCTACTGCCTCTAACGAAAGGTGTTACACTGCAGTCTATTACAGTGATTACATTTAAGTTTAGTTCTTAATGTAGAGTGAAGTAAATACTGGGTACTGTTTAGAATTTACGTTTAAGTGAGAACTCAACCACCTCCACCACCCCCGACTCCAAAACAAAACTAACTGCCGACGAATCTACTGCCTCTAACGAAAGGCAAATTATGTGCACTGAATTCTTTCTTTTTTGTCTTTCTTTATTAATTTATACACTGTATATGCTCCTTTACTTTAGTGTTAAGAAGACAAGTAATAAGTATTGTTTTTGCATTTGGGGGGGTGAAAATCCATCTCCGACACAAGCTGCCGACAGTCTGTACTCTCTGTGAATTATTTTCTACCAATTAACCACTTCAGTACTGTGACGTCTATTTCTACTTTATTTACGCTTCCTCCAGCCAATTTTATGGCACTCAGGACTGGACTCACATACTGAAGGGGCTAACGAAGGCTGTACCAGCCCCGTGCACTTCCACAGATCCAACCTACACTGACTAAAATTGTCTGGTAGCAGCAAGAACAAAATGAAAATACACCCAGCACTGAAGGGGTTAAAGGTACATTAAATGCACTAAATCATTTTTTGTCATAACTTATTTATTTATATATGCTTCTTTAATTTAGTGTTGAAAGGACAAGTAATAGGTATTGTCTTACCAATTTGGGGGGGGTGAAAATTCAGTAATTTAGTAATTTTGGGGGGTGAAAATTCGGTAAGATGGAAAATTCGGTAATTCGAACCAGGGTAGAGCCCCATATAGTTCGGCTTATGAAGGGTTTACTGTATATATACTGTATATATATATGTATGTATATATATATATATATATATACAGTTTTGTTTTGTTTCGTTTTTGAAGGCTCCAACATGCTTGCATGCATCGGCCTTGGTCACCTAATGGCGGCTCTCCATGCTGCTCGATCCCTGGCAGCCTCCCTGTTCAGTCCCTTAACCCTTAAGTCACACTTAATGACCTCGTCCCATGTCTTTCTCGGTCTACCCCTCCCAACCCCTCCCCAAAAATTAACACCTCTCACCCTTTGTACCCAATTATCATCCCCCATCCTCTCCACATGTCCAAACCACCTCAGCCTACATCTCCTCCTCATCACAACACCAATACACTCCAGTCCCATCCTACCTCTCAACTCTTACATCGTAAACCCAGCCCCCCCAGGCCTTGCACGCAGGGACACACTGCACATCCACCTAATCATTGTCATTTCTGTACGTTTAAACCTGCAAATATCCTCCTCCTTTACTGCCCAGGTCTCACTACCATACAGCATCACACTCCTAACACATGCTGTATACAAAGACCCCTTAGCACGTAAGGAGAGTCCTCTCAATGTCAGGAGAGGCAACAGCTCCCTGAACTTCTTCCAACCACTTCTCACCCTAGCAACCGAGCTAACTCCAGCCCCACCTCCAGCACATAACATGTCTCCTAAATAACAAAACTCCTCCACACACTCAAGAGACTCACCTGCAAGTTCAAACCTCTCACGCCTAACAATCTCCACCTGTTCTCCCCGACACGCTGCACACATGAGATCATCATCATCTCGCAGTCTACCTCTAATACCACTACATCTCTTGTGCACCCATTTATCACAAACACTACACAAGATGGAATTACTTCCCACACCCTTGTGGCAAACTGCACATGGCCACTCCCCCTCTCCTCTGACTTTACCGCCACCAACCCTAGATATCATCACTTTTGTTTTATCTGCATTTACCCTTAAGCCCTTGTGCCCCATACCATCTCTCCACTTCTTAAATCTTTCCTCCGCCTCCTTTTTATTCTCTGCAATCAACACCAAATCATCAGCATACAACATCTCACATGGAATTCCATCTCTGAAGTCACGTGAGAGGGCTTCAAGCACCATGATAAACAACAAAGGACTCAAAACTGACCCCTGATGCACACCAACATTCACAGAAAACTCATTACTCAAAACTCCATTCACTCTTACCTGGGTGCGAGCACCCATGTACATGGCCATAACCACCCTAACCAGCCACTCTTCCAACCCTAGCTTTCTCATTGCCCACTTCACCACCTCTCTAGGGACTCTGTCAAAGGCCTTTTCCAAATCAACAAAAACAAAATACAATTCCCTTTTCTTTCCAATATATTTTTCCTGAAGCTGTCAAACAATGAATATGGCATCAGTGGTCCCCCTGCCTGGCATAAACCCAAACTGCATCTCATCGATATTCACTCTTTCTCTAATCATACCTTCTAGAACTCTCTCCATTACTTTTATTACCTGATCTAAGAGCTTTATACCTCTGTAATTTCCCCTTTCCAGGGCATCACCCTTTCTTTTGTACACATTTACAATTACACTCTTCAGCCAATCATCTGGGACAACACACTCATATATAATCATATTTATCAGGTCAGTGACTAACCTCACCCCAGTATCTCCTGAGGCCTTCAACATTTCGGCAGTCAACCCAGACACACCTGCTGCCTTCCCCACCCGCATCCTGTCTATTGCCTCATCAAAGGCCAAGGACCAATCACTGGATCAGCTGGCTCCAAACCTTCTCTATCCCAATCAAACTCCTCATTCAACAACTGGCTATAATGCTCTCTCCATGCATCTTTAATATCCTCACTGTTCACCACTACCCTTCCATCATCATTCTTCACACACTGCTCACCTACAATGTCCCGATTATCCCTGTTCACCTGATTTGCCACCCTAAAAATCATATTTTTCATTTCTCTATGATTTAGATTATCAAGTAAAAGTCGCTGTGACTCAGACTTCGCCCTGTATACCTCTCTTTTACCCTGCGCTTGGCAGCCAAGTACTCCTCCCTGTTACCACCCTTCTTCCATTCCCAAAAAAGCCTTCTTTTCTCCTTAACTGCAGCTTCTACACCCTCATCCCACCACCAAGTTACTTTATGTCTTGGTGGGCCTCTTGTCCAATTGCACATTGCATCGGTAACTCTCAAGAGTGTTTCGTAACTGCTGCATCAAATTTTGAGGGTCTGTTGGACAATGGAAATTCAACAATTTTTATTATATACAATGTGCTCTAGAAATGCGATATTTAGGAGACAGATGACTATTACGATATGTAGCAATACAAGGTCCGAATTAACATAATTAACAATATTAAGGCTTTTTAACAGTGTGTGTAGAGATGCCATGTACTACCAGACCTTGTCATGTTATGACAAGTGCATAACATACACATATTTATTTGCCCAGGGGTATTGTGTACATATTTACGGTGGGCAGCGTTTAACTGTAACGTGTCAGAAATGTAGCAAACACCAGTGATAGTTGGTAACACAGCATGAACGTAGCCCGTGCCAGAATGTCCGATAGTGCAGCTCGGTACAGGTATAAGGTTTGTTCGGGGTTCAAGACTTCACAGGTTATTTGGTTCCAAACTGTAGTCGCGTCGTGGGTGGTATGCATTCACAGGGCCAGCCACCCTCTGGCTCGCTAGCAGGTATGTGCATTCACAGTACAGTGGAGCCTCTCAGATAGCGTTTTTTTGGGTAGCGAATCCATGGATAGCGACAGGAATGAAACTATCTCATAGCGATTAATGCTGCACAGTTAGCAAAAATCCGCTGGGGATTTAACACATAGCAAGCTGGTAACACTGATAGTGAGTGCGAGTCTATCTTCATTCAGTTCATTGACCCATGTGGAGTGAAACTTTGTATCTTAAGCTTTTCTTATAACTAATCTCCAACTATCTCTCTCCTACCAAATTTTACAGTTTTAAATTTTTCCTTTACCTTTACTTTTCTCTTGGGGGAATGCCGGTATCTAGGCGATACTGACGGCTGGAAGGTGAACCTCCCCGCAGTTACCCCAAGAAGAAGAAGAAGACGATTGTTTGTTTAACCACGCGCCCGCGCATTCATTCAACTTGTCACAGTCTCGCCACTGTTAAAGCTTTTTGTGACCTTCCATTTATTGTCTGGCTACTGAGTGTTCTAATATCGTGGCTTCAACTTCAGGGGCTGGCCCAAGTGGTGGTGGTGGCCCAGGGAAAAAACAGGAAGTGCTGGTAACGTAAAAGTGACTGAAAAGGCCAGACAATACAATACATGCGTGGCAAGCCAAAGAAACAATACTGCATGGAGGAAAAGAAAAAGATAACTTTTTGAATATGTAGTATACGTTTATCTTATTACAGTACTGAAGAAATATGACGTGATACTGTTGGGTAATGGAGGAAATCAGGGGTATAGCTGAAGGAGTCCAGGACTGCATTAATTTTTTTAGGTACGAAGTTTGTCCCTCGGGTAGCGATTTCATGGATAGCGGCCATTTTGGTGGACTAATAAGGTTGCTCTCCAAGGGGCCCCATTGTACAGTGCCAACAGTATGAATGGAGGAAGACACCCACAGTATGGGACGGAGCAACAACATTTTGGCAGCAGCCTGCTCAACTTATTTTCTTTTGTCAATGATGAGGGCAGCAGGATGCTACCAAAACTGTCTCACATAAAATAAAATCCAGACATCACCTACTGTGGGTTTCTTTCCCCACTGAAACTCGTCACGTCACTGTGATAACTATCCATGTTAGTATTACTGGAGTAATAATTTAATAATATCATTATTGCTATACTTTGCTAGTTCCATGATGCCAACTGTACATCATGTTGTTTACTGAAGTGGTTGATTCAGGCAGCTTGTGTAATGCACAAATGCTGTAGGCTTTAGAAGAAGATTACAAATACGTAGGTGGTTACGTGGTTTTCCATTATCTCATGATAAGCACAGACGATGGGCAATGTTATGGGGCGGTATTAAGACCACAGTATGTGTCTGATACAGTATTAATGGTGTTCCCATACTTTTCCTACAAAGGTATAAAAGATGGAGCCATACACCTTCACAGAACAGGTAGATATGCTTATGTGTTATGGTGAAGCACGTGGACGCAGCAAAGAAGCACAGCACCTGTATGCAGCAAAATACCCATTGCGACATCAACCACATTATCAGACATTCGCTCACATACACAGACGCTGAGAGAGACTGGCAGACTACGCCCAAGGAGACCTGACACAGGTAGACCTCAGAGGGTCCATACACCATACGATGAGGAGGCTGTGCTGGACGCTGTTGCTGACAATCTTAGGACTAGCGTTCGTTCAGATGCGCATGACATAGAGGTTAGTCCGACATCAATGTGGCGAACGCTACATGAACAGTTACTGTATCCGTACCAAATTCAGAGGGTACATGTATTAATTCCTGCTGACTATCCAAGATGATTAGAATTCCGCCAATGGGTCGTAAATCAAACACCACACAATGACGACTTTTGTAATGTTGTATTGTTCACAGGTGAACCATCATTCACCAGGACAGGCATGTTCAATACCCATAATATGCACTACCAGGATGAGAAGAACCCACACATAGAGACCATCAGCATAGGTTCTCAATCAATGTATGGTGTGGTGTGCTTGGGAATTGTCTTTTGGGTCCTCATGTGCCTCCCGGCCGTCTGACAGGGGAAACATATGTGAACTTCTTACAAAACACTTTACCATGCCTACTGGAAGATGTATCCATAGCCACAGGGACAGTAGCGTGGTTTATGCACGATGGAGCCTCCGCTCATAATAGCCATATTGTACGCGAGTATTTAGTTTGTACATTTCATGGCAGACTTATTGCAAATGGCAGGCCCACAGCATGGCCACCACGGTCCCCAGATTTAAACCCAATAGATTTTTTCCTGTGAGGTCACCTGAAATCCCTTGTGTATGCAACACCGGTCAACAGGGAGGAGTATTTACTCACACGTATCCAAGATGCCTGTGATCACATTCGCAATATGTCAGGAGTATTTGCACGTGTTCGGCAATGCATGATCAGCCGATGTAACCTACGTATTGAGGTATGGGGCAGCCACATTGAACATTTGTTGTAAGAGGTATGATGGTACTGTATCCTAACTTAAATGTTATTCCCGTATGTTTGTGTATTACATATGTTGTGTCCTTTGCCTTGTCTGTATGTACTAGATAAGCATTACCTAATTTAGGCACATACATGTACTGCTTACATGGATGTTGTATGCTCACATGTTATTAAATGTTCAACTGCCGGTAACAGTTTCCTTTGTACCTGCTCGAAACATGGTGTGGAAAATGAACTTATACGTATTTCTCCGTATGTGAAATAATCCAACGGTCCATGCATGTGTGTTCAATGTCACGAAGGTGCGTGGTATCAGTGAGATACTGATCAAATGCATCGGTAACACCAGCATGTCTGTGTTCTGATATATCATTCATTATGTAACCTCCCTGGTCCACGTCCCATTTTGTTCTCTTCTGGGACACGATGTGTAGATGTAGCCATGTAGGTACATGATGAAACACACAACAGCCAAGTGCAGTCACCAGTATGAACGGAAGAAGGGAGGAGGAGTCAATGTTTCGGAAATGTGACCAGCAATTGTCCCTCTCCCTCCCGCAGTATTACCAACCCATCGCTACGTTTCGTAATAGTCGCTTATCTCCTAAATAACGCATTTCTAGAACACACTGTATATAATAAAATATGTTTAGTTTCCACTATGCAACCGAACCTCTAAATCTGATGCAACAATTAAGAAACACCCTGTATACTGTATACCAAACACATGACTACCAAACAGCAAACCTTGTAAGTATAGCGCAGTAATGAAGAAACATAGTCGAGCTCTACATGTTACATTTTTCTATCGAATAAATTACTGTCTCGCAGTAGAAATGAGCTTAAATGAAGTTGCCAAATGTTGTTCTCTCCTTGCCTCAAGAGTTACTCTACACTTATTGGTCCCATCCACTGCCTTCTTTCTTGTTGAATGCAGTAAATTATTTCATTTAGACCACAGATAGAAAGAAGAGTGATTGTAAGTATTACAACTAAATAAAGTAAATAAAAACTAATGGATGCAGGGGAGGCGGTGGCTCAATCGGTAGAGAGGTGGCCTGCGGTCCCACGGACCCAGGTTCGAATCCTCGCTGGGGCAGGGAACAGTTTAAGGATTTGAAATGCAGCAAATCAGGCTTTACTGATCTACCAGAAGACCCGCTGACATGTCGTAAAAATACCCCCGCTAATACCAATACACCAGTCCTGTATGAGACAGCCCTGGCATGTATTCAATATGGACGGTGGGTGTTAGCACCGAAGTGGTGACATGGTATGTAGGAGGACTGCTGGGCCATGATAGCAGGCTGTGAAGCCTATGCCCAGAGTCGGACACTTAAAAAAAAAAAAAAAAAAAGTTCGTGCCACTTCAACAACGTGTGTACAGTACACTACTTATGTACATAAACCCACACAGCCACCACATTTACATGCCAACAATCTGTGGAATACCTCACTCTCAACTCATTGCTTTCAGCCTTCAGCTCTCTTCTCTCTCTTCTTTTCTCTTCCCACCTACCTATCATAATGAACTTTTAACCCTTTCTCGCACGGTACTGCAATTTACATTTCATGTGGTGAGGTGTGCCAAAGCACAGGACCTCAAATCGTGTGAAAACGCGAAAAAAAATTAACCAAAAAATAAGTTTTCGGTTGATTTGCGCCAAAATTTTGTACCGTTCTAGCAGCCGCGTGTCTCTCCCGAGGTAAGACCTTGGCAACACTGCAATGACTCATATGTGCCTGTAGACTGTAGCACCAGTCGAGCAGGGCAGTACTCCCTAAAAGGATGGAAAGCTGATGACAGGGAGAGCTGGAGCTCCCGTTTCATCAGCCCTCAAGACTTGTTCCTGACCATCCCCCTTGCTGAACTTTTTCAGTGTCTCAGTAACAGAGAGAGTAGACCAGCATGCTCTCCAATACAAGTTTCTCCAACTGTCAACATCAAACTACATACACGCTACACACTACACTTCCTTTTCAAATTTGTTTAAAAAATGGCGAATGATAATTGTGCCTCGGAGTCCCCAGGGGGGGGACCATCAATGCCCCCACCATCCGCCCCTCTCCCGGTGTGACGACTCTCGGAGCTGCCTGGAACCACTGTCTGACTCACTCCTTCTTCATTTCTGTAACATTCGCGGCCTTTCCTCTAACTTTCGCTCTGTTGAGCACCACCTCATCTCTAAACCTCACCTTCTCTTTCTTACTAAGACTCAGCTGTCTGAGACAACTGATAGCAAACCCTTTTCTGTATCCTCCTACTTTCTCTATTCTCATTTCAAAGCCAAAGGTGGCTGTTGTGTATATGTACGCAACGATCTATCTTGCCAATGTGTTCCTGAACTTGATTCTTCTGAATTCTTTACTCTCTGGCTTCGGTATCCTGTCATTCTCTGACTAAATATATCTGTGCTGTTTACTTATCTCCTAATGCTACTGACTATCAAAAATTCTTTGACTATCTTACTTCTACGATGGAACACATTCTATCCAATTCTCCTTTCTCTGAAATCTCCATTTTAGGAGATTTCAATGTTCACCACCACCTTTGGCTCTCCTCTCCTTTCACTGATCCACCTGGTGAACAAGCCTACATCTTTCTATCCTTAATGACCTAGAGCAGCTTGTACAGCACCCTACCCGTATCCCTGACTGCCTTGGAGAGAGTTCCAACATACTTGACCTTTTCCTAACAACTAATCCTTCTGCTTATACTGTTAATCTTTTCTCTCCGTTGGGCTCCTCCGATCATAACCTTATTACCTTAACCTGTCCTATTGCTCCAGTACGGCCAGTGGACCCTTCAAAGAAACGCCGCCGGTGGCACTTTGAAAGCTGCAGATTGGGAGGCCCTCAGGCAGTACTTCTTTGATTTTCCTTGGAATGATTATTGCTTCCATGGCCGGGAGCCGTCTGAGTGTGCCTTGCGCATTACGGAGGTTATTCTCTCGGGCATGGAAGCATACATTCCTTTTTCATATCCGTTGGGCTCCTCCGATCATAACCTTATTACCTTAACCTGTCCTATTGCTCCAGTACGGCCAGTGGACCCTTCAAAGAAACGCCGCCTGTGGCACTTTGAAAGCTGCAGATTGGGAGGCCCTCAGGCAGTACTTCTTTGATTTTCCTTGGAATGATTATTGCTTCCATGGCCGGGAGCCGTCTGAGTGTGCCTTGCGCATTACGGAGGTTATTCTCTCGGGCATGGAAGCATACATTCCTTTTTCATATCCTCTGACTAATGCAAGAAAGCCTTGGTTTAATCATGCTTGTTCTAATGCTGTCCGCAACAAAGAGAGGGCCTTTAAAAGGCACTGGTGCCAACCCACCCCTGAATCACATCTTTTTTATATTTCTGCCTGGAATCGTGCTAAGTCTGTTCTTCGCTCTGCTAAAAATAATTTCATCCGTGCTAAATGTTCCCAACTCTCCAACTCGAATTCTTCTCACTCCTTTTGGCACCTTGCCAAAAACCTTTCTAACAACTTTACCTCATCGTCCTTCCCTCCTCTTTTCTACTCTGATGGTTCTGTAGCTATTTCTTCTACTGATAAAGCAGATCTCTTTGCTCAGACTTTCTCCTCCAATTCTACCTTAGACGATTCCGGTGCTGTTCCTCCATCACTTCCCCCCTCTGACTTCCTCATGACTGGCATTAAAATTTCTTCAACTGATGTATTTTCTGCCATCACTGGCCTCAATATTAACAAGGCATATGGACCTGATGGAGTCCCTCCTGTTGTCCTCAAAAACTGTGCTTCTGTGCTTACACCCTGCCTAGGTAAACTCTTTCGCCTTTGTCTCTCAACTTGTACCTTTCCTTCTTGCTGGAAGTTTGCTCTCATTCAGCCAGTCCCAAAGAAGGATGACCATTCCCAACCCTCCAACTATCGTCCAATTGCTTTAACATCCTGTGTATCAAAAGTTTTCGAATCAGTTCTTAACAGAAAAATTTTAAAGCACCTTTCCTGTCACAACCTTCTTTCTGATCGTCAGTATGGGTTCCGTCAGGGACGCTCCACTGGCGATCTTCTCACCTACCTTTCAGACTCCTGGTCATCCTCCTTTCGGGACTTTGGCGAAAGCTTTGCCACTGCACTTGACCTCTCAAAGGCTTTTGATCAAGTCTGGCATAAATCTTTGATTTCCAAACTGCCCTCCTACGGTTTCTGTCCTTCTATCTGTGCCTTCATCTCTAACTTCCTTTCTGGTCGTTCTATAGCTGCTGTTGTAGACGACCATCGTTCTTCTCCTAGACCTATCAACAGTGATGTTCCTCAGAGCTCTGTCCTATCACCAACTCTCTTTCTTTTATTCATCAATGACCTTCTAAGCTGTACATCTAACCCTATCCACTTATATGCTGATGATTCCACCCTTCACCTTTCCATTCGATTTCCGCAACGTCCATCTCAGCAGTTACTTCAGCAAACAAGGGATGAGGCTATGGCACACACAATGTCTGACTTGGCTCATATCTCTGATTGGGGTAAATATAATCTTGTTATTTTTAATGTATCAAAAACTCAGTTCTTACACTTATCAACCCAACAAAATCTTCCTCAGGATTACCCACTAATGTTTAATAATGTCCAGCTCAGTCCTGCATCATCCTTGAACATGGTATGGGTTTCATTCTCTCGGGATTTGTCTTGGAATGAACATATTACACCTCTTGTGAAATCTGCTTCCAAGAGATTAGGTGTGCTGGGCTGACTCCGAACTTTCTTTACCCCTCCACAGATGTTGACCTAGTACACGGGTTTTATTCGCCCGTGTATGGAGTACAACTCTCATGTGTGGGGAGGCTCCCCACATGCAGTTCTTCTCAATAGGGTGGAGTCAAAGGCTTTTCGTCTCATTAACTCTCCTCCTCTTACTGATTCCCTTCAACCTTTGTCTCTTCGCCGCACTGTTGCTTCTTTATCTCTCTTCTATCGCTACTTCAATGGTCACTGTTCCTCTGAACTGTCTGCTTGCACCCCTCCACCTCTACAACGGGCACGTAGTACCCGTCTAGCAACAAACTCTCATCCCTTTTCTGTCCAACTCTCTAATGCAAGAGTTAACCGTTATTCCCAGTCCTTCATTTATGCAACTGGTCAACTCTGGAACTGTCTCCCTCTGTCTGTATTCCCTGCTTCCTATGATCTCCAATCTTTCAAATGCAGTGTGTCCAGGCATCTCGAAATGAATGGATCTAGAATTTGGCTCTCTTTTGTATTGTTTTTACTTTTTCTTGGAAGGAACAGTATGCGGGCCCTGGCCTTTGGTTCCTTCTTCCTTGCATTAAAAAAAAAAAACATAGTGAAAGAATCTCAGTGCTCCACTAGCAGCCAGACAGCAGGGTCGTGCTGTGTTCTGTTGTCCCTTTAAATCCGCCATTTTCCCCCTCCCACCCGAGGCTGAAGCCATTATTGAAATATTGTGATTATACAGTGTTTTTGACTATACTATGAAGAGATTGTGTCTACTGAACATAGATATATTGTTTGTACAGCATTGGGGCCCGTTATCAGCCGTTAGGCCTAGAGGCAGAGTCTGGTTTCTTATAGCGGGGTTACCACTCACCCTGCCCGTAAAATGATGTATTTTACCCTGATAGTGAAGCCATTACTTACATCTGTGAAACATATAGTGCCTGGATTAGTGAAATAACTGACCTACCATAGCAGGCATTATGTTATGACATAGAGATACACTGAGATATGCATTAGTTGCTAAGGGAACAGGCGGTCTCTTACGCCATACAGCAGGGAATAACAGAAGAGGCTGGGATGGAATCATGTAATAGTGTTTTATATTGTATATGGTTCAGTGTGAAATATACGTATAAAATAGTGCAGCGAGTGCTCACCAAGAAATATTGTGTGCATTGACTGACAGCGGAAAGTTACGTAATGATCAGAGACAAGAAAATACGCCACACAGCGACACATACAGTAGGCGCGGAAAGTGTTGACGCCATCTTAAAAAATGAAAACATTCTTGTGGTTAGCAAGGAGAAACAAAGAAATTAACACTCACCATTGAATTTAGTATTTAGTGGCATTCCCCTTCACCTTTATTATCTTCTTAAGGCATCTGGGGAGACTGATGGCGTAGTTTTGCAGAACAGACGGACTAAAACTGCTCCATAGCTGCTTGACTGCAGCCTCAAGTTTAGTCAAAGATGATGTGTCCATACTACGCAGCTGCCGCTTCATGTGCGCCCATAGATTCTCAATGGGATTGATATCTGGGCTGTTTCCGGGCTAATCTCGAATAAAGGGAACCTGACAGTCTGTCAGCCATTGTTTCATTGACTTTGCAACATGTGCAGGGGCAGAATCTTGCATAAATACTCTTGCCTTGGTTTTATCAAAAGAGTCACTTAAAACATCACATAAGAGCTCCAAATAATTGTTCTGGTTCACTTTTTCATTTGCAGGTAGAATTACCAACCTACCAACACCATAATATGTAAAGCAGCCCCAAGCCATGAGTGAGGCTGGGTATTTAACAAACTTGGAAGTGTACTTAGGATCCAGGGGGTCACTGCCTGGTTTGCGGTACACTCGTGATGAAGGGGTACCAGTGACAGTAAATGTTGACTCATCACTCCAAAGCACAGTTTTCCATTGCTCCTCACTCCAGGCAAGATATTTCTTACAAAAATTTACTCTCTTTTTCTTCTGAAGTGCAGTTAGCAGTGTTTTTTTACGAGCACAAAAACTCCTGTAGCCCAGATCGTCATGCAACAGCTGCTGCACACTTCTGACAGACACATCTGCCAGCAACTGTGGGTTCTTTTCTTTTAAATCCCGTGCTGTTAGCCTTGGATCCTTGCTAACTTGCCTTGAGATCAGCTGACGGGTCCTGAAGGTTGTCTTACGAGGTCTCCCAGGCTTGGGAAGTGGAGTGGGAGGAATGGCCTCCCCACTGTCCTTGAACCGCTTCACCAGTCTCTGCACTGTCCTCAGTCTAACACCATCTGATTTGCAATAAATGGGAGTTTGTGGCCAGCTTTGTATAATCACTTCCACATGTTTGTCCTTGCTTGTGGTTACTTTAGGCATGATGAGAATGTGGTAGGTAACCAAATAACTGTGTTACTTGAGTCAAAACATGCCCTTGTGGTGCATCACACACAGAGACAATCCTCCTCCTGTGGCTGCACAAACATTACTGAGCCTGCTCCTGTGGTGAAAAACCTATCAGGCAGGGTTGCCAGCTCCCGCTGAAAAAGCGTCAGCTCATTTTGCATCACAGGGGAGGGTAGTACTGACCCTACTTCACTTAACGCGAAGAATGACGTCGGCAAAAAAACGTCAATACTTTCCGCGCCTACTGTATATGACATTATATACGTATGTCGTGCAGCGAATGTTCGTGGAGAAATCTATTGTGTGCATCGCATGTGTTAGGCAAACATGGTGCAAGGAACAGAGAATACGCCACACACACACATACACGCACACACACATACACGCACACACACACACACACACATACGTAGAGAGGAAGAAAGGAACTTTGAAAAAGGTATAATTGACAAATGTAAGGATGAACCCAAATTGTTTTATAGATTTGTTAATGGCAAATTGAAGCAAAGGGAAGGAATCACCAAACTGAAAGTAGAAGGAGAGGTCTACAAGGATGCAGTAATGCAAGCTGAAGTAATGAACAAATGTTTCCAGTCGGTTTTCACTAAGGAAAGGGAGTTTGTGGAAGGAGAGGGAATGATAAGAAATGTAGTGATAAAAGATATAAAAGTGGAAGTGCAGGAAGTGTATAAATTACTGGGAGCTCAAGATGTAAGGAAGGCCCCACGACCGGATGGAATCTCTAATTGGGAACTGAAGGAATGCAGAGAACAACTGGCGGATAAGATTCACAATTTAATTGTGTGCTCCTTGGAAGAGGGGAAAGTGCCTCGGGAATGGAAGAGGGCAAATGTGGTGCCAATCTATAAGGGAGGAAACAAGGAAGAACCCCTGAATTATAGACCAGTGTCCCTAACCAGTATGGTTGCGAAATTGTGTGAGAGAATCCTGAAAGATAGATGGATAAAATATCTGGAAGAGATGAATATTTTGACTGAAAGTCAGTTTGGATTCAGAAGTGGAATGTCATGTGTTTCCAACTTGTTGAGCTTCTACTCAAGGGCGATTGACGTGCTACAGGAGAGAGACGGTTGGGTGGATTGTGTGTACTTAGATCTGGAGAAGGCCTTCGACAAAGTACCCCACAAGAGACTATTATGGAAATTAGAGCATATAGGAGGACTTAAGGGAAGCCTCCTGGAATGGATGAGAGACTTTCTGAGTGACAGACAAATGAGGACAGTAATAAAGGACAGGACATCTGGATGGAGGGAAGTAACAAGTGGTGTCCCACAGGGCTCGGTGTTGGCACCAGTAATGTTCTTGATTTATGTAAATGATATGGTAGATGGAGTGAACAGCTACGCAAGCCTGTTTGCTGATGATGCAAAGATCTTGAGAAAGGCAGAGGTTGAAGAGGACTGTAAAATGCTACAGGAGGATCTGGATAGGATATATGATTGGAGCCGGATGTGGGAAATGAAATTCAACGCAAAAAAATGTAAAATATTGGAAATGGGTAAAAGTACCAAGAGGCCATCATTGAATTATTTGATGGGTAATGAACCAATTAGAAAAGCGAGAGAAGAGAAAGATTTGGGAGTGCTGGTCCAGGATAGTTTGTCACCTGAAAAGCACATAAATAAGATAGTGAGAGAGACATATAAACTCTTGACCAATATAAGAGTGGCATTTCATTACATGGATGAGGAGATGATGAAAAAATTGATAGTGGCCATGATCCGGCCCAGGTTAGAATATGCAGCAGTAGTGTGGTCCCCACACAAAAAGAAAGATATAACCAAGATTGAGAGAATACAAAGAACAGCAACCAAGATGGTCCCTAGTCTGGCAGATTTGCCATACAGGGAGAGGCTGGAAAGGCTGGATTTGCCCTCCTTAGAGGAAAGCAGAAAGAGGGGTGACATGATTGCAGTGTTCAGGACGATGATAGGAGTAGATAAAATTGACAGAGAAAATCTGTTTGTGTGGGATGAGAGAGCAACAAGAGGACACGGAATGAAACTAAAGAAGCCAAGCTGCTCGAAGGACATCAAGAAATTTAGTTTTCCATATAGATGTATAGACCTGTGGAATAGCCTGGACAAAGAGATCGTCCGGTCTAAAAACTTAAATGAGTGTAAGGCAAAATTTGACTCATTGAGAAACAGAGACGGGACCCCATGAGCGTAGCTCATTTCCTGTATATCACAATTAGGTAAATACAATTAGGAAAATACACACACACACACACACACACACACACACACACACACACACACACACACACACACTCACAC
>JAGKTI010020987.1:0-15999 GCA_018397915.1 Birgus latro | reverse complement strand
AGCAGTGTTTCCAGATCAAGCAGTCCCCGGCGGCCATTGGCTACAACCAGGCGCACCTGTGTTGTCCACACGGCAGACCGAGCTGTGGTGAGGTAGTGGCTGTCCATTCATCTGGCAGAGGCCTACTGTCTTGGTGATCGCCAGAACTGAGTGTAAAACGACAACATGGGATGTAAGAATTGTCGCAGGACAGTTAAAGCTAAAAGTATAGCTTTGTGTACCATAATCAGCCCAGCAGGCAATGCCTCAACAACGGGCAGGGGCATTTCGCTGGTTTGCCCGTGGTTCCCCTACTTATGACGTCCTCTATACTCGTGGCCGCCACCCACCCTTTAAACGTGTGGATTGGAACGTGATTTGGTAACAATGTTTGCCCATCGGGCACTGCCCGCTCGTGTGGAGAGGGCCTAAGTCAAACGTGGGTTGCAATGCCCGTAGAATTTCTCTCGAGGCGCATTTACTGTTTCCCTTTGAAGCTGTTAGTATTTTTTTTTTTTTCAGTGAACTTGCGGGAAGATTAAAACATATGTGCTCAGCCATGTCAGACTCACTGGCGGTAGCGAGTAACTGAAACCAATGTCCGCAGGATTTTCCACGGGACAGTAGCGAGGGTATAGAATCCTGTAGTAGTGAAGGGCTCCAGAACACCCGGAGAAAGACAATCACAGACAGTAAGAGTACGTGAAACGTGGCCCGGTAGGTCGGTAGAATTTCCAATGGGCCAGGTACAATATAATCTCTTTAAAGACAGCCTTCTAAGGTCAGACTTTGTAATTTGAAGTTGTTCAAGATATTGTTTTGTTATGGGGCAAGTCTTACCACCATATTTGGTTAATATCTGACTATTCTACGGCCCCCGTGAAGACAGTTCCGACCGTGATAATAGTCCTTTCGGTGCCGAAAAGAATTTCATCCATTTTAACCAAACTTTGGAGATTGGCTGCCAGAGACCTCGTGACAATATCCGTGATTTCAGCATAACAAATTCCCAGTTTTTAGGACCATGGTTAATCATGTACATAAATAGACAAAGAATTCGGATATTTATTAACAATACATGTCATAGTTGTATCTATATTTCCATATTAAATCCAACATTTTATAAAACACGAATTTAATTTTTCACATACAGGATATTCAAGTGGTGGTTAAAATGTATAAAAACTATATGGGTGGGTGACGGACCGATTTATATTTTTTCAACTTTGTCCAGACTTTCATCCTTTTCACTTATTTCACGTACTGTAGCTCATTGTTAGTGAAGTTTAACACTACGGCTCTGCAATCACACAACACTTACTATAATCCTATTCATGTTGATCTATTGCTGAAGATCTCATTCAAGAGAGAGATGACAAGTTTAGTCAAAGTTGAGCAGAGAATCCTTTCAGCACAAGTTACATTTAATCCTTGCTGTTGCCAGACGAATAGTTGAATAAATGAATGCTGGATGTTCTAGAAGTTGCCCATAGTAGTGCACAATATTATCCACCTCTCCAATCAACTTTCGGTAAATCATAATAGGTGGAAAACAGCGAAAAGTACTGTGCACTGTCTTACTTAGAGTTGGGACGTGACAGCCCAGTGTCTCCACGCTTAGTAATAGGTTAGTTTGTGTCAGGTTAAATAGGTTAGGTTAGCTGGAGTTCTGGTTCCTGTTGCGTCATATATTAATTTTAGTATCTCTATTTGGATTGTCTTTTCATCCTCCTCCTCCTCCTCCTCTTTTTCTCTTTCAGGTTATTCAGATTTGTAGCTTATAGATAAAGTATTATAAACTTTTCCTTTTCAGACTTTCTTGTGAAATGTCCATGTCAGTTTTTCCATCCTGCATGATGGTGGTTCTCACTTCTTCCTGCCGGTTTTAACTGGAGGGTGTGGAGGCGGGGGAAGCCTTCTTGCTTTACTATCCTTATCCTTTAGCATGTAGATCTCGTAGTCATAGTCTACTCTGTAACAAGCAGCCTCGAAAGGACCATAAGATCTGTTGCTGTTAGCTTTCCTTTGTATTCCTCCTCCTCCTCCTCAGGGCAGAGACCTATTATTGCGGCTCATATAATGAACCAGGTGCTCAGAAAGGATGAACGTCTCTTTCGCATTAAGAACAGTGGTAATCATCATCATCATCATCATCACAATAGTCGTCGTCTTCGTTGTCTATCATCGACATCATCAGTCATCGACATCATCATCATCATCATCATCATCATAATTATCATCATCTATAATCATCATCATCGACATTATCATCATCATAATCATCATCATCATCATCATCATAAAACTAACCTAAAAAATACTTTACCTACTGGCATTCCTGTGCTTCATCTCTAAATATTAAAGCATATTCTAGAATTATACAGAATCAACAAAACAATGCGAAATGGAGGCATTTTCTTTTATGTCAAATTATTAAAATGCACATGGGTGTATTGTTCACCGATACTTAAGGATCTGGTTCTCTGCCTATAGGCAAACAGGAAGGAATAGGTTTAACCACCAACAGATCCCCTCAATGTTGCACTATTCTCTGCCACCAGACGAAGATAAGCTTATATGTGATGCCATGTGTCGTGTGTGTGTGTGTGTGTGTGTGTGTGTGTGTGTGTGTGTGTATTAACACATATCATCTTAGATAGATAACATAATCTTGCATTTTAAATTCCGTAATTTCCTGAAATTGAACTCTTTGATCCCATGAATGTTGGTGTGTTACTGTAATCACTCAAGCAGGACTAACCAGGGGAAGTATAAACAATTTCCTGTGTTCCCTGTACCCTCCTTCCCTCTATGGAGACGAGAAATGACATAATGAGGCCGTCCAATCATGCTCGTTCTCTTGCGGCCCCTCAGCGTTGCTTTTATGCTCCCCATCAGTCCACGCTCTTCCACCATCTTTGCTGATGCCCTTTGAATTAGGTTCCATATTCCCTTTTTTTCTTTCTTCCTAACCTTGATCGATTGCATTTAATTTAGGATAGAAACTCATGTATTTGGGGAGAGAAGTTACAAAAGGCAAAACCTAACTCCCTCCACTTCGAAAAGTCTCTCCTTATCTACATGCAGACGCCTCATAAAGTCAACGATAAACTGCGTCCTCTTGTTGACGTGGTTAAGTATTTCATTTCCAAACCAAAACCAGTGGTGTACTTTTATTGAGTGTGTGTGTGTGTGTGTGTGTGTGTGTGTGTGTGTGTGTGTGTGTTTTAACCTACCTTTTGCCAGAACGAAGAGGAAAGGAAGACTGGGACGGCAAGCGGTGTGGACAGCATATGTTTTCCAGTACAGTGAACAATAATTGCAGTAATGAAAAGAACCTGAAAATAATGTGTTTGCGCCTTCTGACTCCCACCAGACTGTTTATCCAACTTAGGAACCTGTTAGGGTTAGATAAAAGAGGTGGGATTCTCAGACATACGTGTATTTATGGCCGCTTCCTCGTAACAGGTTTATTTTTGTAGGACGAATTAGGCGCAGGCTGGAAAATTTTGCACCCTCCCTTAACCTTCCTGCCTGAAGAAAACACGTAACCTGCAATAATTTTCCTCTCTTAACTAAAATTTTTGCCTGCAAAAGGAAGGGTAGATCTGGGAAAACGGTGCAATCTCTTGTCCTTGTTCTTCCTACAAAAACATATTTTAAGTTTTGACAAGGAATGGATGGCCGTGCTCGAGAATCTTACCCAAGGTCAACAAATTACTCTCCAGGATACGAGGGCTTCCTTGTGCTACACACTATCTTCTCGTGGTGGCCTAATAAAAATAAGAAATGCGTCATCAGAATGGATGGACTATTCTTGTAACGAGAATACGAGTAAATGTAGGGTACTGTAATTTGGGCATTGTTCTTGCTTGAGCAATAATAACGTCAGCCCGTCTTCATTTCCCTTTGAAATTACAGTGGCCGTCGGTATTAGTAAGACGTCCGGAACTCGCAATATTTTTTAGCATGTCGGCGGACACGAGAGGGACAGAAGTTCATATAATTTCTTTTCTTTGTCAGCTTCTGAATTTTCCAGGTAGTTTTCTTAATATGATAGAGGCTTGGTTGTTTGCCATGTCCATAGATGATTCTGTCTGATATGATACACCAAGGAGGAAAGTCACACATGCCCGTGTGTGAAAAAGAGGCATTGGAATACTAGCCAAAATCACCTAATATGTCGTGACACAATTCCACTACGCATAATGTTTCCCTTCAAGACTCATGGCACCGTCATTTGTGATCCTGTAATTATTTTGCGTAATTTACCCTCCATAACGCTGCAGTGGAAGGAAAGCAGTGCAGAACAGCATACGTGCTGTACTTTGTCAATGGATCAGAAGCTCAGTTCTTCCTGCTTTCAACCCACCAAAATGTTCCACACAAAAAAATATCTCAATATTCACCAGCACACAACATTATCAATAGCCTTAAACTATCTTTCGGGACCTGTCACGAAAAATCACATAATTTCGCTTGCGAAGTCCACTTCCCAGTGTTTGGGTGTGCTAAACAGACTACTCACTTTCTTCCCCCATCAAGTTGCTAATTTTTTTGATAGAGGCTTTATTTGCCCTTGTGTGGAGTACTGCTCTCGTGGGTAGCGTTGCTCACCATATATTGCTTAGAATTGAGTCAAAGGAGGCCGTCTCATCATTTCCCTCTCTTCTTACTAACTGCCTTCAGCCTTTCTCTGTTCTCCGTATGCATCATCTTTTTCCCTCTGCTCTTGCTATTCCTGTGATTACTTCTCATCTGAATGTCTGGTTATATTCCTCTCGTATTACGGTTGCCGCACAGTACGCAGCAAGCAACGTACGCTCGCACACTTTTCTATTCAGCAGTGTAGAGCAAGAGATAACCAATATTCTGTTCTTCGTGTAAACAACTGGTGATTTCTGGAACAGTATTTCTCAGCCTGTATTTCCTTTTATCTGTGACTTGCAGTATTTTTTACGTATTGAGTCCAAGTATCCCGAAATGAGGGAATGTTGATTTTGGCTCCCTTACGTTAACTTTTTTCCCGAAATTTCGCTGACTTCTTGTCTTTCGCTTTGTATTATTTGCATTAAAAAGTCCATATGAGGTCCACTCCTTGACCAAATTCTCGGAAAGGGAGTGACAGCACGAATTAACATTTTCCCATGTTGGCGATGTACGCATAGCATGAGTTGTTACTTATTAAACCATATGAGTCCATTTATGACGTATAGAAATGAACCTGTGGCACATCCAATGTTGACTTGGACTAGGAGCCATGATATAAAGAACATGGCTATACATACGTTAACGGACTTAAATGAATTCATGAGACACTGTAGCACGTCTTGTATTCCAGACACAAGCACTTACTTCCCTGACCACTAGAGCTGTCACATCGATATTTTACAGATATCGTTAAATTTGCTGTCAGGAAGAGCAACAACGGCACAAGGTTGTAGAACATTAAAAAATCTCTTGAATGTCGGCGCAAATTAGTAATAATATTTAGAATTTCGACATCTTTCTTGTGGCCAAACGAGAGAAATTAGAAAATTAAGATGTTACAAAAAAGAAAGAAAAAAAAACGTGCAACAACTCAGCACGTCAATCATGGGCCCGCATTCCTAATCACCTCTCTCATGTCCGGTTATTTCTGTACCTAATACGTTAATATAGTTTTGTATGTTATTTATATATTCTATAATAAAATGTGAATATCACACAAGAAAATAATGAGTTGACGTACGCAAAATAGATAGCTAATCGAGAGATGCTATAAAGTCTCCTTAGCCGAAAAGAATACGGACCCTGGAGATACGACTGGTGGGCTCAGTTTGTTCTCTCATTGTCCCAGGTCAATTACTAGTACAACTTGTGACCAAAATGTGACACTGACTATTGGAGTTATTTTTCTGGGAGAAGACTGGGTCTTAGCAAAAACTATCTGCCCTAAACCCCTCAGCCTGAGCAAGGAATTTATAGTCTTGGGCCCATATTCCCATCGGTTAAGGAAGCTCCCTAACACCTTTTTTCTTCAGTGATTTATTTTGTTTATTACACCTTGTTGTCCTCTTCAGTGTTACATAAATCCTTTCGAACTTGCCATGCCCTGGATAAATAACGTACAAAAGAATATTAACCAGCCATATCTAAAAGTAAATCACTTTGGAAGAGGTGTTAGGGATCTTCCTTACCCGACGAGAATATTGGCCTTGATATCTCTTAATTATGTTTACCTTAGGAGAGACTTTACGAATTGGGGAGGTTCAATATAATCTCATTTAAACCCTTCACTAAAGGAGGTCTCCATTAAGTTAATAAAATTGTCTGGAAGTAATGAGAATTAAAATGTCATCGTACTTCTATACCCATTTTACTCTCACATGGCCTAAAAATGCCCTCTCTTCATCTTGAATGCTGAGTTGCAGCAATAAATTAACACTAGATTATGATGCTATTCACGGGAAAGGGTGTAGAGCCATAGTATTGTCTTATTCTGCCACTGAGCTGCGTCAAATAAGCTGCAAACGGACGAGAATCTGAGCCAAGTTAGAGTAAAAGCAATACAATATAATAACTTCTTGCAGTGGATTGGCATGACTCTAAACCATCATGGAGTACTGCTACTCCTGCCGGTAGTGCTGTCTGGAAACGAAGGGGTGAAAAGCAACTGTAAATCGTGCTATATAATTTAGATGATACTTGATTGTTCTGCTTAGTGCACAGTTTTAAATCTCATTCGCTTGATGACGTCTCGTATGTTTTATTCTTTCAACAAATGGCGACTTTGCTCAACTTACAAGCGCACTTCAGTTAAAGGTATCTCCTAAGCTGAATAAAATGGTCCAGAGTCACCGTAGTGTAGAGGTTAATGTTAGGCGACAGTGCTGTGGTGAGAGCTGAGATGTAAAGATATAATTATAACCATGTTTAATAATTACATTGGTGTTATTATAGCTTGCTTTATTCTAACATAACGAGCACCTCTTATCGCTTTCCGCTCATTTGATGCCCACGTATAGTCGGATTGAGAGTACCAAGGAGACTCATAACTCATAGTGAAGGCTTGTCGTTTTTCTTGCAGCCACGATTTGGTCTTTAAGTTAAGGAAATAATTCAGTTTCGCCGAGTGAAAGCAAACTGTTTTCAGTAATTTGCACGGCATTCCATGAGGGATCTTAACCTATCTACAACATTTCATTCAGTAACAGTCTTTGTGATACTGATGTTGGTTAGATAGATCACTTGACAGCTTGACAAGGTTAGGAATATCGTTAGTTATACAGTGCTCTTAAATCATATACAACCCGAGCTGTTTAGTTAAAGGGTAGCAGACTTTGCGGTATTGAAGATAGAAAGTTAGATATTTAGACATACAGAGAGCAAGGCAAACAGGTAGAAAGATAGACATATAGTATGTTCTTTCCACATGACGACGCTACAATATGCATATGAAGGGCAACAGAATATGCGGTACTTTTGCTGGTTTGGGTAGGTAGGTACTTGGATTAATGGTTGGTTGGATAGACAAACAAGCAAATAGTGTGTGGGTCGATAGAAACATGGATGAAAAGAGTTAGATAAATGGTTAATTAATTGGAGATAAACAGACAAGTAGTTAGACAGTGTTCCTTCCCTGTGTCAATCTTCCACGCTTCAGTTTCAGAGGATACTAGATCCATATTCTCGTCTGTTAAGGAATTCATTAGCACATTTTCCAAAGCGATTTAGTTTGTTCATTACACCTTGTAGTCTTCTTCAGTGCTATATAAACCCTTAGAAAATCGCCATACCAAGTAGTGTACAGAAAAATATTAACCATTCGTAATCCAAAATAAATCGCCAAGGAAGAAGTGTTAAGGAGCTTTCAAAACCGACGAGACAACGAGCCCTAGTCTTTGCGTTGCTGAAGCTGAGTAGAGGAAAATAGACGGTGCCAGTGTTCAGCAGTAGCCAGACAAGCTTGCCAGTGAAATTTCCCCTGAGAGAGAGAGAGAGAGAGAGAGAGAGAGAGAGAGAGAGAGAGAGAGAGAGAGAGAGAGAGAGAGACAGAGAGAGACAGAGCAAGCAGAAAGAGACAGGCAGATGCGCGCGCGCGCACACTCACGCACGCACACACACAAACACACACACACACACACACACACACACACACACACACACACACAGTCTTTGAAAGTGTATTCGTGGACACTGAAGGCCTTTGCAAGATGTAGTTTTAAGTGCAGCCTGAAAATACTCTCTCTCTCTCTCTCTCTCTCTCTCTCTCTCTCTCTCTCTCTCTCTCTTTCTAGTTTATATTCTTTCCTCCTGCATATTTACCTCATATTCATCACCCTGAGCACCCAAGTGGGTGGGAGGGGTGAGAAGAAGTGGGCGGGAGGGGGGAATGATGTGGTCGGGAGGGAGGGGAGATAAAATGGACGGGAGGTTGACTAAATGATTAAAGTGTCTAATCCTGACAACCTAACACGCAAGATCACTGCAGACGAATAACCATACAATAAAAAGAATAACCATCCATTCATCAAACATCCAATCCCATGTTGCCCCATGAGGAGCGTGGGAGCGTGGGCAAGTTGGTCCTGGCATTTATGATGAAAGTGACCAGCCTCACTCATCCCTGAGTGGCATTACGTGAGCAATAAACCCCAACCATTCCTTGGATATAAACCTACACAGGCTCCGACCTGAGCGCCTTAATTACCCACTAAACCACCATGTGCCACAATTTGGTTATATGGTTACCACCCAGCGTAGTAAATGGTATCCAGGTGTACAGGAAATCATTTGGCTTGTCACTCTGTGTAAAGTCACCCATTGGCAGAAGGAAGAGGAAAGAACGAAGGAAAGAAAGGCAGAAGAGGAAGGAAGGAAGAGAGGAAAGGGCAGACGCCCAAAGCAGCACTACATCGAGTGAGTGGAAAACAAAGAAAATATTACTGGGTAGTTGAAATAATAAATGGTAAAAGCTCGATAGATTCGCATAAAATTAGTTGTTGGAGGATGAACAGGTGTACATATCCAGGTGATGGACTGACACACACACACACACACATACACACACACACACACACACACACACGCACACACACACGGTCTGTTCTCTGTAGTAACGCATATCTGTTTTTGCCGGAAGAACGGGAGACATGGGAAGGTTAGGACTTCTAGTTTCTTATCCGTAGTGGTGAAACAGAACCTGCAATTATTTTCTCTAGTATTTATGATATATTTGTATATGAGAAGACCAGGAAGATACTTTATACTCTCCTTCTTTGTTTTACGTAGAGAGATGGAGGGGGTTGGGGGGAGAAATAGAATGGTTTAGGTGAAACAAACAATAATATTTAAATTTATTTGTCAAAAATATATTGCCAAGTATATATCATGTTCATTAAAGATAAAGGTGGGATTTACAGGAAAAGAAGAAAAAAAATATGAATACACCGGTGCTGAGGTGGGTGGGAAGCAGAGGTGTGTGGGAAACTGAAGTGGGTGTGGAGCTGAAGACAGGACCAAGAACTGTTCAGCTTTAATTTCTTCAATACACGTACGTGTTTTTATTTTATTCAGGGAACAGATACACTTTTTCATTTACTCTGTTAAGAAAAATAAACAGTGGGATGGAGGGCTTTTAGAAGACAGAACGCAACACTGGCCAGCTTTAATCCTTTTCATGCGATTTTTTTTTTCTGAGGCTACATGTAGAGTTTTTCTTTTTTGCTTTCAGAGGGGCCCCGTGAAGCTGATGATAAAAGAAAGTCTCTTAATTTATCCTCCTGTGCCATGAAGTATAATTACTTTGTTTCTCCTGTTACTTCCAGATAATTATCTTCAGTTTAAGGCAGGCTTCAGCAATGAGGGTATTAAGAGAGAATGACTTATGGGTAGCAATGGAAGCAGGACCTCTTCGGTTAAACGACGTTTTTAATTGTTTCTTGTTACCAGCAGGCCATTTTATTCAGCTACATGGAAACCTCGCAGTGAAGAAGTTAGACAGAGACTTTGGTGACTGCCTCTGTAAAATGAAAGTCTTTTTATTCTTAAGCCAGATTATCTTATGCAGCTCAGACTTCTGCCGTAGTTCGTCCACATCAACGAGATCTTCGACCTTCTCCTGCATATTTCCTGCATCGTAGTAGCAGAATAAATTAATATTGTGACCCTTCTGTCATTAACATAGTATGTCTTCGTGATTATCATCATATTCTTTTGGTAATCTCTTTACAAGTTAGCATTAAGACGGATCAGTAGTAATTTTGTCAAATTATAGCAAACAGAAAAGCGCAGTGATACGCACCAGACGATATTGTCCACCGTGTTATCTGAAGTATAAAGGGTGGAAGAGAATCTTCACCATTCTGACATATATTTCATTCCTCCTACCTCCACACACCTTTCTTTACCTAAGGAAAGGCCCTGTAGTGCGTAGGAGTTAACTCTTTATGGTTTTAGATCTGTAATTAGTGACAGACATGATTTTGTTCAGTAACAACCGCATCATTTTATCTCACGGAAACCTTTCTTACTAATGTGTTAATCTCTTCTGTACGGCGACGTGTATTTTTTCTTGCTGTCCTAGTCAAATTACCGTGCTTAGAGGAGGTACACCCTTCAAGTGGATTTCTCGAATTGGAGGGGTAGATATTGCCTTCAGTAAATCTTCCACTCTGAGAGGCTTTCCTTGAACTGAATATAATCGTCTGCAAGTAACGTGAATAAACTTAAAATGACGTAACTGAATTGGAGGCGTTAAATACTGAGCTTCCAAGAAACTGTACCTTCTCTGTGCCTCTGTACCATTACGTCCAATTATTCGTGAGGCTGAGTCGAGGCTTAAGTAGTGAATGATGAAGAGTAATTACTAAAGTCACTCTGTACTGTACTAAGAGGGTGTGGTCGTGTCTCCATAACACCCTGCAAACGTGTCACACTTTCCCCGTATATTTCACCCTATTAAATGTCGCATCTTCCAAAAATATAAACTATGCAAACAGCACAGTGTGTTACTAAGCAGCCCGTTCCTCAGGGCCTAGTAGTTATCCTACACGCAACAGATAACGCCGAACGAACTTACATATCTCATTTTGAGGCTGATACAGATTCGTCTGTACTGAAACATGCCAAGGCTACATCTTTGAAAACTACTGCGAGAGTATGTATATATGTAACACACCCTTCAAAAGTGGCACACTCCAGTGTACCACACTTTCCAAAATACTGTAGTCCCATCCGGCAACTTAGTCACACCCTCTACCATGCTACACCTTCCAGTAACATCACACCCTCCCTGACCACAATATCACACCCTTCCACAAAATCACACCTACAAAAATGTTACAACTCCATGCTACACTTTAGAACACAGTCGCTCCCTTACACCCTCATACTTCTTCCATTCTACCATTTCACACCTCTTCACAATATCACACCCTGTCACAGTACTGCACCCTTTAAAAAGTGTCACACTCCTCCACGACACCACAGATTTTGAAAATGTCACACCTCCGCTCCACACCAAAGCCATATCCCCTCATCCTAACCTTTCCACAAAGTCACACCTTATCACAACACCATGCCTTTCAAAAAATGTCACACCTATCCACAGTACCATAATTTGGGATTACGTCATATTTCCATTTCACAAAGTCTAACGCTTCACTCCTTCAGTAACAGTCACACCCACTTCACCATCATGTCACACCTTCCCAGCCCGCCATACCGCACCCTAACATTGTCGTAGCTCAATAATTAGCAGGGTGGAACACGATGGTTGAGGCTGGTGTATGTGTAGCGTTGGCCAGACAAGAATTATGTATACTGTACCCACCTCGTTCAATGTGCTATTCATTTCACAGGGCCATTCCTCTCACACTTCCTACTCCCCATAATATTTGCTGCCCATTTCTGCTTACTGTGTCCCTCCATTTCCTGGGCATCTCTGCCTGTTATTTTTTCCCGTTTTTGGCCATATCTGCCTATTGTTTCCCCATATGTGCTTATTATGCCTGTTTTTCCCCTCCGTCTGTATCAGGATTTCATCGTGTATGTTGGTCATTTCCTCCTACTATTCACTATTTGCTGCCTGTTCGTTTCTGCTTATAATGTCTTTATATATGTTCATCCTTTCCTCGTTTTTCAGTACCCTCCTGATTAACATATCCCCATATTTGATGGTCATTTTTACCCTTTATTTAACTGATTCTGCTACTATTTCTGCTCAGTATTCCTTCACATTTGTCGGCCAGTTTGCGTACTCGTATCCTTCATCGTATTTCCTGGCCATTTCTCATTACTGGTTTGCTAGCCATTTCTACATACTAATTTCACTGTATTTACTTTAGCAAGTATTTTTATCTCATTTGTGCTAATTAGAAGCTCTGTATTTTCTGTCCCTTTCTGCTTTCTCTTTCCCTGTATTTCCCAGCTGTTTCTGTTCATCATTTCTCCCATTTGCTGGTCGAATCTGCCTAGTATTTCTCCATATTTGCTAGTAATTGTTGTTTACTGTTATCCTGTTTCTGCCGGCCTGTTGCACTGGTTATATCCCTGTATTTCCTGGCTGATTCTTTATTTGTTTTTGTTAGCCATTTCTTATCAATATTTCCCTGCATTTAAGTGGAATGTCTGCATCTGGTTTTAACTATCATTCTCTAATAGTGAAGTTGGTTAATTTGAAGTGTTTGGCTTAAGTGTTACCGGATTGTGCATGAGTTTAGCACTTCAGCATCGCAAGCAGCATAAACCATCTCTTACACTGGTTCGGTAAAAGCATACCAATAAACCACCTCTAGAAGCTTACTGATAACCACCACTCACACATCCACCCACCCAATGTGCATACTGTACATTCTCCTGCCACTATCATGTTCGTTAATGAAAGAAGCTGAAATCTCTCCCCAAGTTCCACAAGGGGCAATTCATAAAAACGTAACACTTTTTTTCCCACCAAACTTCATACCTCCACCCTCCTGTGACACTGTAACACCAAGCCCATCACCTTCCTAAAATATTAAGTAACACGTCTCTGAACCCCATCCCTTCCTTCCAGACTCTCTCCAACAACTAATATGCAGAGGGGGTCGAGATCTTAAAATTAACACCAAAGTTCCATTCTATTTTATCTTTGTTACTTTCCACGGTGTAAATAATGTAAAAATGACGGAAGTGGTTGTCACGTTCGTGGGTTTGTGTGTGTGTGTGTGTGTGTGTGTGTGTGTGTGTGTGTGTGTGTGTGTGTGAGTGTGTGTGTGTGAGGGGGGGAGGGGAGTACAGCAACTTTTATAGAACAGATGGCTCTTTTTATGTTTTCTTCTTGTTAGCACCAAGCGAATTATTTCATCTTGGTGAGAACCGTGTGGACAAATGGAAAAATATTTCCATAAATCCCTCAGTGTAATGATGTTTTTCATTTCTTCCTTAAGGCGAATTTATTCACCTGTAGTCCTGTTCAACAGAAACATTATGTCTGTTAATCCCTCAGTTCTTTTCTTCCTTAAGGCTATTTTATTCATCTATACTCCTCCTCGCCAGTAACATGAATATTGCTAGTGCATGTCCTTATATGAGGTACTTAAGGCATCCCTTACACATAATCACGTGAACCATGCCTAAGAATAGAGTTGGTATATAGCATCTGTTCAGGGATAGGACACAGGCTTCCAAACAGTCCACTCCGACCATTTTTTTTTTTCCATCAGTTCCTATAAAAAAAATTTTGTAATGTTACTAATGCCAAGTTATTTATGCCTGAGATCTGCAATTTGCCCTTTCTGTTCCGCACGAGGATACAACAAGTTACTAAACAATCCACTTCTACCATTGTATATTTACTGCTGTTCCTATGATATTAAAGCAGTTAGTATCATCACACACACAGAGTCAAGCAGTTTAGACTTTAGATTAGATCCCTTTCAAAGTCCAGCTGTTCATATTTGCAAACAGGGTTACTGTTCTTTTTCCTTAGCTTTTGCACATTAGGAAGCATACGCTAACGAACAATCCACTTCCATCATTCTATATTTACCTCTATTTCTGTGATTTAACAGTAATTGTATCATTACTTAACGAAGGTCAAGGGTAGTCCACGCATAAAAATAGAGGTGGTATTTGCTTTCTCTTCTACGCAAGACCCTAAAGCCTACCCAACAACCCACATCAATCATTCTATATTTATCCTTGTTAACGCACTCCCTCCCTTCACTCCTACATTCACGCAGACCCCCAGGCGTCCTCACAAAGCCCAGTATCAGGTCTGGGAATAGACATGCCATTTTCCCATATCTCGTCTATATTAGGACTCACGCAGGCTGCTCAACAATGCTTTTCCATCATTCTAAATTTACTTCCGTTAACGCACTATCTTCCTTCAATCGCGTTAATAAGAATGGAAACATACTCTTCTTATCTCTTCTAGTGTCCCCTGCTGGTGTTATATCGAACTTTTACCCTTACTGCCTAGTACACTGAAGTATAAGTGCACCAGGCAGTAAGTGAAACAGTTCCTATCTCACCAGCAGGGGACACTACAGTGGATAATACGAATAGATCTGTATCCCTACTTAAGAACGCCGTTGTGCATTCACGTAGGTCCCCACACATCCTCTCTGTGCACCACCTCCCGCACATTTCACTTTGCCATTCATGTGTTCTAACCTTTTTTTGCTCATAATTTACTCCACCTACAGTCCACACTGCCGTACGTGGCTGCTCTGCCCTCCTGGTTCCCGGGCCCAGATCAACTTTAATTTTTCCACTTTTTATTTGTTCGTTCATTTCATTTTCATAAATGCTTAAGGGAAATGACGCTCGGTCGCCATTTCATGGATTCACAGACGAAGCTTCCTTCACTAATCCTGGTGGGTGATCGACGACACTGAAAAAAGGCCGGGAATTTTATCGATATCAGTTCTGAAGATGTGAATAACAATTTAAGCTTGATCTAAATTTGTGATTTCCACCTGCTGAATACTAATCTGTAAAAAGAGATTAACACTGGAACATTACACTGGTCACGAAAACGTTCAGTGGAAAGGCTACAGAATTGTAATATTGTCTTATTCTGCTAAATGAGCAAAGAGATGTAAGCTGCAAAATGGCGACAATCTCCGCCAGGCCAAGACAACCATAGTAGTTAATAACTCCACGGTATTAGGTCTTGTAATCCTCTGTGTAGTTACGTTGCAACACATACTTAGATTTTCTTTATCACTTTTGCAGAAGACCCCAGCCTCGTGCACAACAGCTGAATGGTGCCAGTCGTATCTTACTCTGTTCTGACAACAAACAAATGGTGCTGCAAATGCTGCAAGAAGTGCACAGCCAATCGCCCCGATAGTCGGAGTAACGGAAATATGGCCTACACTATGTTCGTAAACACACACACACACACACACACACACACACACACACACACACACACACACATATATATATATAGAGAGAGAGAGAGAGAGAGAGAGAGAGAGAGAGAGAGAGAGAGAGAGAGAGAAGAACCATGTTGTTTGTTTGTTTGTTTGTCCTTCGATCACGCCCAAAACAAGGGCCGGAGACCCCCAGACCCATATATATTCTGAATCAGGGTGATCCGTGAATGGTTTTAGGGGGTTCAAAATTCAGATCTGATCATTTGAGGTCACCGGTAGTGTTTGCCTTTTTGGCCAGGGTAACGCCGGGTACCCCTGCAGCCCAATTTTGGGCAGGGACACTCACATGGCCCCCAGGTCGGACATATGCTATGTGAAGTTGACCTCCGGGGTCATTTGAGGTCACCGGTCGGAGGTAATAATATAAGAGGAAGAAGTGGCCAGAGTATACGCAGAAATGAGGTTCAAATGAAAGAAGAGAATGCACTGTGAAGCGACTTGTAAAGACATAAAAGAAGGAAGCAAAAGACAACCTTGGACACAAAATAAATGCAAATTGCTCTGTTCTGAAAGTAGGAAATTATTTTGGAAGGAGATGCAAAAATGTACATCCGAAGGTAGAATGAAATATGAAAAGTGTGAGGGATGCAAGTGGAAGAATACTCACAAC
>JAGKTI010020986.1:0-15999 GCA_018397915.1 Birgus latro | reverse complement strand
CAAACACATGGAGAGGGTCTAATGGGTCTCTGAACCTTCTCTTTCGACGTAAATGTCGGCGAGCTAAATACACACATACTGCCGTAAACATCAGCAGCTGACTGCTCGAGTGGCCCCAGGCTTTCCCGGTGGCATGTTTATTTTTGACACATTCATATTACCTTGCAATGAAATAAGTATTGCCAGAGTTCTTAGCTGCACTAAAAACGAATATGGCACATCTTTTATTTTTCGGTCGGTTCAATTTCTTCTTTTACGACGTTGATTAGAAGTGAAGAGGGCCAAAGGCAATCGGTAGTTCAAGAGGTCGCATACTTGATAAACATGTTGATTCCGGGTTGTGATGTAGGTTACGGTATGTCCCTCAAGCGCTTAACTTGAGGCGCCAGATCTTGGTGCAAGATGGCGGCGCCACGCTTAGTGAATGACTGATTCTGCCTCAGAGCCGTATCTTTAGGTACCGTTACGAGATCCGGCGCCATAAGTGTTTAGTGAATCGAGCCCTTGGTTGGCAGCGGTAACTACGAACCCACTACGTTACTTACATTCGTAGCAACGGTAAACTACAACAAACCAAGTTACAACATTTGGTGGCCGTGAACGTACGAACCAACGCATACAAGCCAACAAGTCTACAAGCAACTCTATCAGAAACATACGATTGTACAACAGACGAGAAAACAAGACGACTCATAACTCATAACTCTCGCCTCCAACCCCACACACCCTCTCTCCAACCACTCTCTGTTTTCGTTGGCGTAGAGCTGACGCACAGGTCAAGAGTTCAGCTGAAACCAACAACAACCTCCACCCTGCCACCTAACTCACCGCTGTTACTCACCACTGTTACTCGCTAGTACTATTATTCATTTACCTCCAACAGTGAATGAGGGGATAAGTCGACGTTGTTCGGTCTGGTGAGGTTCGAGAATGGGAGGTCGATCAACCCTTCAGTCAACCCTGATCTGAAAATTCCTTCAATCAACCCTGATCTGAGAATTCCTTCAATCAACCCTGATCTGAGAATTCCTTCAATCAACCCAGATCGATCAAGAAGCAGAGTGACTTCTTCCGTCAACCCAGACCTGAGTCACCGAGTACTGTACTATCATCTTTTTTTCAAATGGGTGATCATACGTTCACTCATTTTATCCCACAGCTTAGGAGCAGGTACAAAATGAAAAACCAGGCCTGAGAGTCCCTGGGGGGGGGACCAGAAATGCACCCACCATCCACCCCTCTCCCAGTGACGACTCGATAAGCTGCCTGGAACCACTGGCTTACTCAATTCTTCATTTCTGCAACATTCGCGGCTTTTCTCCTAACTTTCGCTCTGTTGAGCACCACCTCTCCTCCTATAAACCTCACCTTCTCTTCCTAACTGAGACTCAGCTGTCTGAGGCAACTGATAGCAAGCCCTTACTGTATCCTCCTACTATCTCTATGCTCATTTCAAAGGTAGCTGTTGTGCATATGTACGGAACGACTTATCTTGCTCTCGTGTTCCTGAACTTGGTTCTTTTAAATTCTCTACCCTCTGGCTTCGGCTTTCCTGTCATTCTCTGACTAAATATATCTGCACTGTATACTTATCCCCTAACTCTACTGACTATGAAAAATACTTCGACTATCTTATTTCTACGATGGAACACATTTTCTCCATTTCTCCTTTCCCTGAAATCTCCATTCTGGGAAATTTCAATGTTCACCACCACCTTTGGCTCTCCTTTCCTTTCATTGATCCACATGGTGAACAAGACTAAATTTTTTATCTCTTTAATGACCTAGAGTAGCCTGTACAGCACCCTACCCGTATCCCTGACCACCTTGGAGAGAACTCTAACATACGTGACCTCTTCCTTACAACTAATCCTTGTGCTGACACTGTTAATCATTCCTCTCCGTTGTGCTCCTCTGTTCACAACCTTATTACCTTTACCTGTCCTATTGCTCCAGTACGGCCTATGGACCCTCCAGAGAAATGTCGAATGTGGTACTTTGGTGCTGCGGACTGGGAGGCCCTCAGGCAGTACTTTTTTTAAATTTCCCTGGAATGATTATTGCTTTCGTGGCCAGCAGCCATCTGCGTGTGCCTTGCGCATTACAGAAATTGTTCTCTCAGGCATGGAAGCATACATTCCCTTCTCATATCCTTTGACTAATGCAAGAAAGTTAATCAAGCCTGTTCTAATGCTGTTCGCAACAACGGGTATAAAAGGTACCAGAGCCAACCCACCCCTGAATCACATCTTTTTTATGTTTCTGCCAGGAATCGTGCTAAGGCTGTTCTTCACTCTGCTAAAAATAAATTCATCCGTGCTAAATGCTCTCAACTCTCCAACTCGAATTCTTCCCGCGCCTTCTTGCACCTTGCCAAAACCCTTTCTAACAACCTTACCTCATCTTTCCTTCCTCTTTTCTACTCTGATGGCTCTGTAGCTATATCTTCTACTGATAAAGCAGATCTCTTTGCTCAGACTTTCTCCTCCAATTCCACCTTAGATGATTCCGGTACTGTTCCTCCATCAATTACCCTCTCTGATATGTCATGGCTGACATTAAAATATTTTCAGCTGACTGATGCATTTTCTGCCATCACTGGCCTCAATACTAACAAGGCATTTGGGCCTGATGGAGTCCCTCCTGTTGTCCTCAAGAACAGTGCTTCTGTGCTTAAACCCTGCCTAGGTAAACTCTTTTGCCTTTGTCATCAACTTGTACCTTTCCTTCTTACTGGAAGTTTGCCCTCATTCAGCCAATCCCAAAGCAGGGTGACCATTCCCAACCCTCCAACTATCGTCTAATTGCTTTAACATCCTGTGTCTCAAAAGAATTCGAGTCTATTCTTAACAGAAAATTTTTGAAGCATCTTTCCTATCACAACCTTCTTTCTGATCGTTAGTGTGGGTTCCATCAGGACGCTCCACTCGCGATCTTTTCACCTACCTTTCAGACTCCTGGTCATCCTCGTTTCGTGACTTTGGCGAAAGCTTTGCCATTGCCCTTGACATCTGAAAGGCTTTTGTTCGAGTCTGGCATAAATCTTTAATTTCCAAACTGCCCTCTTACGGTTTCTATCCTTCTATCTGTGCCTTCATTTCTAGCTTCCTTTCTGGTCGTTCTATAGCTGCTGTTGTAGACAGCCATCGTACTTCTAGATCTATCAACAGTGGTGTTCCTCAGGGGTCTGTCCTATCACCAACTCTCTTCCTTTTATTCATCAATGACCTTCTAAGCTGTACATCTAACCATATCCACTCATATGCTGATGATTCCACCCTTCACCTTTCCATTCGGTTCCCGCAACATCCATCTCAGCAGTTACTTCAACAAAAAAAGGGATGACGCTATGGCACACCTAATGTCTGACTTGGCTTGTATCTCTGACTGGTGTAAAAATAATCTTTTTTAATGCATCAAAAACTCAGTTCTTACACCTATCAACCAGACAAAATCTTCCACAGGAGTATCCACTAATGTTTAATAATATCCAGCTCGCTCCTGCATCATCTTTGAACATCCTTGGAGTTTCATTCACTCGGGATTTATCTTGTTAAGAACATATTACATCTCTTGTGAAATCTGCTTCAAAGAGATCAGGTGTGCTAAGCGAACCTTCTTTACCCCTGCTCAGATGTTGATTTTATACACGGGTGTTATTCGCCCCTGTTTAGAGTACAGCTCTCATGTGTGGAAAGGATCCCTACATACAGCGCTTCTCAGTAGGGTGGAGTCAAAGCTTTTCGTCTGATTACCTCTCCTCCTCTTACTGGCTCCCTTCAACCTCTGTCTCTTCGCCGCACTGTTGCATCTTTATCTCTTTTCCATTGCTACTTTAATGGTCACTGTCCCTCTGAACTGTCTGCTTGCATCCCTCCACCTCTACGACAGGCATGTAGCACCCGTCTAGCAGCAAACTTTCATCCCTTTTCTGTCCAACTCTCTAATGCAAGAGTTAACCGTTACTCCCAGTCCGGCATTTATGCAACAGGTCAACTCTGGATCTGTCTTCCTCTGTCTGCATTTCCTACTTCCTATGATCTCCAGTCGTTCAAATGCAGTGTGTCCAGGAATCTCGAAATGGACGGATCTTGAATTTGGCTCTCTTTCGTATTGTTTTTGTTTTTTCTTGAAAGGAACAGTTTGCGGGCCCATGCCCTTTGCTTCCTTCTTCCTTGCATAAAGGAAAAAAAATTATTGCCCGCCTTAAGCATCATTATATCTCATGAATTGCTTGAGCTATCAACATAAAACCTTCAAGGGATCAAGATATGGCCTAAATCTTGGACTTGGCCGACACCATAGTCTTGGGGGCGATCATCGTTCGGCTCCAGAATATTTTTCTTTCATTCTGTACAGTAGTCGCAGCCATATTAGCACAAAGGCCAATATTCTCTCTCTGTCTTTCTCTCTCTGTCTCTCTCTCACAGATTATGTTGCTAAATCATCCCACTAATCCAAGGTTTATGCTACACCCTCCTCCCTCTTTATGCATGCACACACAGACAAGCACACATAAGCGCTAACGAAAACACACACACACACACACACACACACACACACACACACACACACACACACACACATAGATTGGCCTTGCGCCAGTGCGAGGCTGTCAGTGTGGTAGGATAACGTGAGTGTGAACAGTCGTAATGGCAGCGTCAGCAGACACCACCACCACCACCGCCACACGATCATGCACCCTCGCAGGCAGAATTGCTCTCGTCACAGGTAACATTGTACGCACTTTATCATATACAGCAGCTTGACTTCATCTGTCAAAAGAAGTGTTTTTCAATTTGTGTTTGCCACTTATCCAAGGTACTGGGGAGGGATGCCTTCATGTGGTGAAACCGATATAAGCTGTCGGCTAAACGGCCTAGTATACAAACGTCCCTCAGCTGCATCCCTATCTCCCGAAAATGGGATGGTGAACTGTCTAAGAAGGACAAATTCAGACTGTAGTCCACAAGGCTCACGTTTCAGATGAACCAGGGGCTACAACGACTACTACTATTACCACTGCTGCTGCTGCTGCTGCTACGACACAATGATTACACTCTATTGTTGAAATGGCAGAGCTTCCCTATAGTGATGGATAATGGAGGGAATATATTACTCCACCATTTCGAAAGTTCTCCTATACTGCATAGGAAGGACTCTGAGTAGCGAGAATATAAGGGAAAAATACGTTATCAGTGAGGACTGGGTAGATCTTCTGGCTCAAAATACAATAGTTTTCAGTACGAAATTTCAATTCAACAAATGCTTTAAGCAGAAAATGGTTGGAAATTTATGGTAAATTCTTCAGCAGCAGAAGTCTCCCCTTAGTGAATAAAATCCTCTGTCAGCTGGAACAAGCGTGAACAAAAAACGCCAGCGGATTGAAAGGTTAATTGCAATGAAGACACGTTTCCATTTACATAGTTATTTTTGCAAGCAATGTCAATATTTTTCATTTATAAGACAGATTTGTGGTAGGTGGGGGCGCTTTGTGGTAGGTGGGGGCGTTCATCATCCACTCACTCGAAGTAGTGCTGCTCTCGGGTGTCTGCCCTTTCCTCTCCTCTATCCTTCTTTCCTTCAATCCTGTTCTGTCTTTCTTTCCTTCATTCTTTCCTTGTCCTTCTGCCTACGGGAGACTTTACACTCCCTCTTCTGCCTTTCTTTCCTTCATTCTGTTTGTTACACCCTCTTGATGGTGGAAGGAAAGTCCTGGAGTAGCTATTTACAGCCTTTAATTGTGGAGCACGGAGACAAGATGCTGCCCGTATAGAAGTTAGCCCTCGACTGGCAGTACATATGTTGGTCAAGCCTGGGAGCAGCTGATTAGCTCAGCAGTTCGGTGATACAGTGGGGGCACACAGTGGAGGGGCATATACTGTATACATATACATAACGGG
This sequence comes from Birgus latro, assembly GCA_018397915.1. Lineage (NCBI taxonomy): Eukaryota > Metazoa > Arthropoda > Malacostraca > Decapoda > Coenobitidae > Birgus > Birgus latro. Next base: position 10,096 of record JAGKTI010020986.1, on the reverse strand, counting down.
CCTATATACATATAAGGGGAATGGAACAATACTCCCCCGGGTGGTTGAGGTGGTGTCTCCTGACACTAGAGAGGAGTTATATTGGGTGTTTCATATGATTAAGGTAGGCGGGAGAGTTGTACAAGGGGCAAGTATGATACAGTTGAGGGAGGGAGGGATTATGATACAAAGGATGGTAGGGAGTAAGTATGATACAGAGGTCGGAGGGAGGACATGGCCATATCAAGGGGATGTAAACTAGGGATATACATTGTTACAAGGGAAGATATGTTGATATAAGATACACAAGGAGTCATGTTGATATATAATGCAAGGAGTAATAGAGTATGCATTCACGCATGTTCCTATATCTATATATGTACTGTAGATAACTCTTATGAACTAGGGTACGCATGTCTTTCCATTTTTCTTTGTTTTTTGTTTTCTATATTAGTTTCAATATGTCACAAATTACTGTATCGGAGATATGCCAACATTTGCTGGTGGTACTTCGAGAGAAGTGAAGCCAGTGAGTGTACAGTGAGATTGGATGGGAAGGATATGGAGAATATGAGTGAATTTAAGTACTTGGGCAGTGTGATGAGTAAGGATGGTAATCTTGAGGGTGAAGTGCTCGAAAGGGTGCAGCAGGGAAGGAAGGTTGCTGGTTCGTTGAAAGCAGTGATAAGAAACAGGGAGGTGAGCATGGAAGTGAAAAAGTTGTTACATGACAGTATTGTGATACCAACTCTGACATATGGAAGTGAAGCTTGGACCCTGTTGGAAGGACAGAAGTCAAGAGTGAGGGCAGTGGAAATGAGTTATTTGAGAGGAGCATGTGGAGTCACATGGAGAGACAGACTAACAAATGAGGAAGTGAAGGAGCGTAGTGGTGTGGTTGAGGACGTGATGGGAAGCGTTAGGAGAAACACGTTAAGGTGGTTTGGGCATGTGGAGAGGATGGAGAGTGAAAGATTGACGAGGAGAATGTCTGTGAGTGAGGTGGAGGGGGCGAGAGGGAGGGGGAGGCCGAGGATGAGATGGAGGGATGGAGTGGAGAGGTATATGAGAGAGGGGGGTGTGAGTTGGGAGCGTGGTAGTGAAATGGCAGGGGACAGAGTGACATGGAGGCGATTTGTTTGTGGCCACCCCGTTCGGGATTGTGGCGTCTGGCAATAGACAGATAGATAGATAGACTTTTTCTGTCCACAGTTTATGCAACTTATCAGGTGGCATTGGTAGTCACTGAATGCGAGGGCACTAAGGACGGTTAGTTTCAATGTCCCGGGTAGGGCTTACTATGCCAGTAGCGATTCTGATTTCCTGTAGTCTGTGATCCATTTTCCGGACACAACAGTACACTGCACAGAGGACGAAGAAAAAACCTATGAAAGAGATGACCACAGGGGGAAACACAACGGTTGAATGAACCCATGAACGGCTGAAGGCCAGAGAAAATTGATCCATAATGAAGTCACTGTCGTTGAGGAATGTTAGCATACGCATGTTGGGGGAGATAACGGTAATGTTAGGAGATGGCAGGTTGGAAGACATGTCAATTGGTTGGAAGATGTCATAGGAGTGTTTACGGACTCATTGGTGATAGCGAGTGGCATAAGTGATGACTGACTCTGATTTGACGGTACGATACTCCGGTGCTTTGTAGAGGCCACTAGCAGGTACGGAGCGGACCGAAGTACCAGGTCACAGGATGGTGACAGACATGGGAACAGTGAAAAAGAAGTACTGGACGTGGTTGAGGTGAGCATGGTGGACTGGGAGTACAGGAGCTGGAACAAAGGAAGTAGGCCGAGTATATGGAATGGTTACGAACTAAAGCAGACTCACAGAGTGTAGCGTTGCTAGGGAAAATAGCGAAAAGGTGGGCAGCACAGAGACGAGAGGTAGGGGTGAGGGAGGAACATTGCTGGAGGTCTGCGGTAGAAAGGAAGGCAACTGAAAGATGGTCATGTGAGAGGAGGAAATATTCTGAAGGAACAGATACTTGCAATAAGGAGTTGTTGTATTGAAGGGAATGATGTGGAAAAGGTTGAAGGTGATGGCAGAACATAGAGGAATATGGACGATGACGTATTTGGTGAGAAAAGGGGCCTCGAGAACTGGATAGTAATATCGAGAGAGGAGTAGGGGAGTACTGGGGATAAACCGAAAAGTACAGTGAGCCCATTCTAATACAGAGCAGAGAGCTGAGATAGGTACTAAGTCTGTAGTGACACGTCCATTAATAGCATCGACTAGGATACGAACCAAGGTAGTGACCTGAGAGAACAGAGTCAATGGCCAGTTGGAGATTATCCATGTTGAGTTTGAGATAAAAGAACTGAGAAATAATGTTGAGATTTGAGAGGTGTTGGTTTAAGATGTCGGTGCAGAGTGTAAGTTACTTCATTTAGATGGGCTGTAATCTTCTGTAACATAGTGTGTTGGACATTGATGACTCGGCGTTGAGATTCTAGGGCTGAAGCTAAATGAGTTTGGTCAGATTTGAAGCCGGAAAGGTTACGGGTTGTAGCGATGCCAAACAAGCCGCTTAGAATCTCACCTCCGAGGTCAAAGAGACCTCGTTTCACACGAGAACGACCTACGGGTGGCTAAATGGAGAATGTGTCATTGAGCTCCGTGAATTTACAAGAAATGTATTGCAACTGCCAGGAGAGTGGGAGGAAAAGATGATATAAATACTGATTTGGGTTGTGTTTCCCCATGAGGGCTGAGGTGGGTCTTGGTTTTGTGTGGCTGGTGCGCGTAGACAGGCAGGACGATGGTTAAATCGGCCAGGGGTGCAAGATCGTAGCGCAGGCAGACTATGACTTCGATGAGCATTACCTCGCCTCCCGAGCCGACTAAGGCCCCGGGACGTACTCCACCATCGTCCTCACCGGACCCGGACCCTAGGAGGGTCAGCACTGCCAGCAGGTAGACCGCTAACATCATACCTAGAAGATTAGGTTAGAATTAATGGGAGAGTTCCTGGAGAGGTTGATGGGCGGAATGCAGTTTGGATCGATACTGATTGGTTGATGAATGAAAAGGTGTAGGTGGAGATGAAGGAGACTGATGGATAGGTGGAGATGGGGTACATTGAGGGATTTGTGGAGTAGAAGGGAGAGCAGTAGGTTCTGCAAGTGATTCTTCGAACACTAGGCCCCGTGGAGCACGTTTTAGATTGTCAGCATGGATCCACTAGGTGTCTGTAGTGGAGAGGTCTTGGATGTGGAACTTGTTTGCTTGTTTATTCAGTACGCGATGGGGGCCGGTAAATTTGTCATCGAGTTTAGAGGTTCACGTATGGGAATGAGCAAAGACTAGATCACCAACGTTGATAGTGATAGGAGAGGCAGATTTATGTTGGCGTTGCATCTTGTCCTCCTTAGATGAAGCGAGATTGGATGTTACATGCTGATGGATTGTTTGGAAGTTGGCCAATTTTACTTTGACATAATCATCCATGTTATAGATGGGGTGTGGCTTTGAGGATAACAGGGTGTATGGTAGGTGTTTGTCAAAACCAAAGAGGACAAAGAAGGAAGATTCGCCAATGGAAGCATTGATGGAGCTATTGATTGTGGATGCCACTTGGGGAATCCAGTCATCCCATGACGAACTATGGGAGCCAAGGTGTCTGAGGCACTCTAAGATTTTTCTATTGTGGTGCTCTACAAGGCCATTGGAAGCTGGATGGTTAGGCACGACATTGCATTTATTTATTTTAAAGCAGCGACAGATCTCATTCAGGAGACTATTGTTGAATTCTGTACCGATGTCAGTGAGGATGGTATGTGGTGTATTGAACGGGCAAATTACATGATCTACGAAGGCACGTGCAACACTCTTCGTGGTCTTATCTGAGAGGGGAACAAGGACACAGTAGCGTGAGAAGTGGTCGACTGCTACAAACAAATACTCCACGCCTGATTCCGTAAGAGGGAGTTTTAGAAGATCGATGGACACTGTTTCCCATGGGAGTGACGGGACTGGGTATTGTAAGAGCGGTGCAGGTAAGCCGATGGAACCTTTGTGGCGGTGGCACAAGATGCAAGAGTCAGAGTGCGCACTGATATCGCGATGCATGGTTGGCCAATAGTACTCGAGACATGCTTGGCGCAAGCATCGGTCTTTACCTGGATGAGATGCGTGAGGTGTATCGTGAACGATGTGAAGGACCGTAGATATCAGGTCAGTAGGGACAACGAGTAGTTGTATTTCTCTGTTGGGGAAATCCTTCCCTATAAGGAATGTTTTTCTGTACAAGAGACCACCTTTTAGTATGAACTCATCTAGTGGTACTGGTAGAGTAGGTAAGGTCGAGGCATCTCCTGATTCGAGGAAATAAACTACTTGGGACCCCATGGAATCTTTGCACTGAGAGTTTTGAACATTCTCTGATGTTAAGAATGTGCTGTCAGTGGCCTTGGGCTGCAGGGACGTGACAGGTGCAGCTACATGACATGAGAGGGCGTCAGCGACTACATTCGATTTTCCTCGGACATACTGAAAAGTGGGATTGAAGTCCTGGATGGTGATGGACCATCTAGCTAACCTACTGGTGAGGTTGTGTCCCTTAAACAAATCACATAGACTAAGGTGGTCTGTCTGGATATGCGCTGGATATCCATATACTATGTCTCTGAAATGTTTCAAGGACCAGACTACTGCCAAAGCTTCTAAATCGGTGACACTGAAATTACGTTCAGCGGTGGCAAGTGCGCAACTAGCATACGCTATTACACGCTTCCTGGATGCTTGATCGAGTTGCATTAAAACTGCACCAAGTCCTGCGCCTGAGGGATCTGTGCATAGAAGAAAGGGTTTGGTATAATCAGGGAATGCTAAAATTGGGGCATTGACAAGAGCTGTTTTTAGTGCTTGGAAAGCCTGTGACTGATCGTTAGTCCTTACAAAGGATATATTCTTCCTTAGTAAGTGGGTTAGAGGAGCAGCGATCTTTGCATAATCTTTAATGAATCTACGGTAGTAACCACTTAGACCTAGGAAACTTCTGACAGCATCGATAGTGGTAGGTTCTGGGAAATTGATGATCGCCTTAGTTTTGTCATCATTAGTATGAATGCCTTGTGCGTCGACAACATGTCCTTGGAAGTTGATTTTCTTTCTCAGGAAGTCACATTTACTGAGGTTGATTTTCAGGCCTGCTAGCTGTAGGCGTTCCAATACTTGTTGTAGTTTGGCAAAATGATCAGGGACTGATTTACTTACAACAATGATGTCATCTAGGTAAGCAAAAAGAGAGTGTCCCATCATGCCACTAAAGACCGAATGGATAAGTCGCATGAACACTGAAGGAGCATTTCTCAAACCAAAAGGAAGTCTCTTAAACTGAAAATGTCTGGAAGGGGTGCTGAGGCTGTAATTGGGCGAGAGGATTCTTCCATTTCGACCTGCCAGTAACCACTGAGGAGGTCTAAGGATGAAAAGACTACGTTATTTTCACCTAGTGATTCTAGCAAATCTGTGAGGACGGGTAACGGGAAACGGTCTCGAACGGTTACGAAGTTTACTTTACTGTAGTCCACTACTGGTCTAAAGTTGCCGTCCTTCTTTGGGACTAAGAAAAGAGGGCAATTCCATGGGCTGACGGAGGGTTCGATAATGTCCTGAACTAACATTTTCTGTACCATCTGATCTGTCTGTTTTCCCAAGCTGTGAGGTAACCGATATGCTGGTATGTAAATCGGCTGAGTTCCTGTTACTAGGTCTATGTACCTGCAGCTGCAGGTATGGATGGGTGTGCTGTGGAATGCCTGAAATGTGGTGGAGCAACTATTGTTGACTGGTTAGTAAGATTGTTGAATGTGTGCTTTGTGCAAGGTATGGTGCCAATTGACTGGGCAAATGCTTGTGTGGTCCCATTATATAAAGGTAAGGGTGATAAGTATGAATGTACTAGTTTTAGAGGTATAAGTCTGTTGAGTGTGGTAGGTAAGGTGTATGGTAGAGTGTTAATTAAGAGAGTTAGAGAGGGTACAGAGGGAGTGATTGGTGATGAGCAGTGTGGCTTTAGGAGAGGGAGGGGATGTGTGGATCAGGTGTTTGCTGTGAGACAGGTGTGTGAAAAGTATTTAGCGAAAGGTAAGGATGTGTTTTGGGCATTCATGGATTTAGAGAAAGCATATGATAGAATTGATAGGGAGGCTTTGTGGAATGTTTTAAGATTGAATGGGCTTGATGGCAGGTTACTAAAAGGAGTGAAAAGTTTTTATGTAAATAGTAGAGCGTGTGTAAGGGTGGGAAATACTGTGAGTGATTGGTTTCCCGTGAGAGTGGGGCTGCGGCAGGGATGTGTGATGTCGCCTTGGTTGTTTAATATTTATATGGATGGTGTTGTAAGGGAGGTGAATGCAAGAGTGTTGGATGGAGGACTGAGTCTGGTGAATGATGGTAGAGAGTGGAATCTGAAGCAGCTGCTGTTTGCGGATGATACTGCACTGGTGGCTGATTCAGAGGAGAGGTTGAGACAGTTGGTAGAGGAGTTTGGAAGGGCGTGTGAAAGGAGGAAACTGAAAATAAATGAGAATAAGAGTAAAGTGATGAAGTGTACGAGGTTGATAGATGGTAGGAGGATGATTATAGTTTTGAATGGTGAGTTGCTTGAGGAGGTTGAGTGTTTTAAGTATTTAGGGTCACATGTTGCTGCGGATGGAAGAATAGATGCAGAAGTGAAGTTTAGAATGAATGAAGTTGGAAAGGTGCTAGGACGAATGAAAAAAGTGTTTGGATGTCGTTCACTCAGAATGGATGTAAAGAGAAGGCTGTATGAGGGTGTTGTGGTACCGACTGCATTATATGGGGCTGAAACATGGAATATGGGTGTAGCAGAGAGGAAAAGTTTGAATGTAATGGAGATGAGGTGTCTGAGGAGTATGTGTGGAGTGACGCGTATGGATCGAGTGAGAAATGATGAAGTGCGAAGGAGAACTGGAATTGTTCGGGAGATGGCTGATCGAGTTGAACAGAGGGTGTTGCGATGGTTTGGGCATATGGAGAGAATGGATGATGAGCGATTGGTGAAAAAGATAACTAGATCTGATGTGAGAGGCGTAAGGCTGAGAGGAAGACCACGAATAGGATGGATGGACAGTGTGAAGAGAGCGTTGGATGCGAGAGGGTTGTCTGTTGAGCAAGGAAGAGTGGCTGTGCGTGATAGAAATGAATGGAGAGAAATTGTGAATGAATAAATGATGACGCAGCCCTGAGAGGATATTCTCCTGCATTTTGTCTGATCAGCTGATCAGGTCAGGTGCAGGTAAGGGGCTGGATCCATTATGATGTGGCAGGGGTAAACCAGCTTTGCTGTCGGGCCCTGCTGCGGATGTCACTGACTGCACTGCGTGGTTGACCCTCGTGCGGTGTGGTGCGGTGAAGATCTGCCCCTTCTCCCCTTTGGGGCTAAGATGCGAATGAATGTGTATGAGTGGATGAGTAAATTGGTAGTGTGTTGACCTGTCTCGGCTACCTCCCTTTTCTTGGGGGAAGCAGCCTAGGTATATAGATAGATAGATAGACAGGTCTATGTGATGTTTGACTAAGTATGTCTTGCCCATTTGTTCTCCGGGTAAGGCTACCACATTTCTGTAAGCGTGCAAAAGGTCGAGCAGTTGAGATTTATACTGTGGAAAATCTTTGCAAGTCAGATTTGAGAGCAGGTCAAGTGAACTAGTCGGAGCAGATCCCGTAGAGTTAGTGGCACATATACCTGTTGGTTGACTACCATCATCAGTAGTGATAGAGGATTCCTGGTTCGCCATTATGGCCGCTGGGTATACCAGGAAGTCTCCGATCTTTACACCACTTTTAAGTTTTAGTGGAGCATTCGTGACATTGAGCAAGTATAGATAACATAGCCTGTCCTCTAATATCGTGCACCAGGCTGATTCATAAGTTAAGCCATTCATACAACACGTCTCAGGTAGTGTTAGTACATCCACTCCTTTTTTCGCACCTATAACACGAACAGAGACTTTGGTGAACTCATGCGGTAACAAAATTGTGCACGTATTCGTTACTGCACGCCTCGTCTCTGCGTGTTGGAGAACATCAGTCAGACTCTGTGAGGTAGGTAACTGAGACATGTCTGAGTCGGCTGTAGTGCTGTCGTTAGAGGAGGCTGGAAGAGCCTGTTCTGAATGCTGAGAGGATGTATCATCAGGTGTTGAGGAATGCATGTCCTTGCTCTCAGTCAGTGAGGGAATGATCTCTGTATTCTCGGGTGATGATGATGATGACAGCTTGGCTTGTTCTGTACTCTTAGGGAGTGCGAGAGTCAGGAGGACTGAATGACTGAATTTACTGGCAGTACAGGACGCGGACATTCCATACTGTAGACTAGGAACCCAGAAATGTCTATACTACTACAGGCAGGCAATAATGCAATGGAGTGTTGTGCCATGGTGGGTACGCCGATAAGGGCATCTGCTGGATATTGCAGTTCGTTAGTAACATGAAATTCTGTTGGGAAAGGGAGTAAGGTGCTGTCTAGTTGTACTTCTAAAGTGACTCTTCCCTTGACCTTAAACTCTGAGCCTTCTACACAGCATAGGCGAATGCCAGGCGGCTCAAGGAAACTGACGTGTTTCCGGTGGCGTTGAATGATGTCTAAAGAGATATCAGAAATCATGTTTACTATAGATCCGGTGTCCATGAAGAACGACGTTGGTATGTCATTACTCCGTCCTAGAATGACGAGACCTGGGGAAGTTATGAGTCCAACATGGCGGATGGGGAGTTGGTGTTCTGTTGCTATGTCATATTGGTCCGATACGGGCGCGGCGCTTCCCCCGACTGGTGGCGGTTGAGGTAACGACACTCCTCAGTAGTGTGTGTCGTACTGGTTTTATAATACTTGCATGTAGGACGACGCGAACGAGAAGGCGTACACCATCTAGTTTGGGAGTGAGGCCATGTGTGTTTACGGTCGCAACTGTTTGGTCGATGTCCGGGTTTACCACAGTGCCAGCAGAGGATCGAGGACTGTCTGTTCTGTCGGACACCAGATTGATCACGACCGGCGGTTGGAGAACGATGCGTGGCAGGTCCGCCTCGTGTGGTGGAATGGGAACGGTATTGGTCTGGGCGAGTGGTAGTGTGACATACCTGAGAGACCAAGGGGCGGTCTGTGGCCTGACATGTGTGGTTTGAACCTATTCTTTCGTGGGTGGTTTTAGTGATCTGAACAATTTTATCTCCTGGATTGAAACCGGTCGCCAGGGCTCTCTCTCTCTGTTTAGGATCAAACCAATGGAAGAATCTCAGGTAACCAAATAAATCTGCAAAGTTGTTGAGTGAAACCATAGAAGCTCCATCTACTTCCTGTACCTATTTCATGCATATAAGTAATGGGCGGATCTCACTACTAGTGGCTTTCATGGCAGCGGCTGCTTCACTCAGCTTGCCATGTTGGGGGCGGATTTGCAAATCCTCATCCATCTGGGTGAGGTATTGGAATGCTGGCAACAAAGTGTTATGAGTTCCTTACGGAAATCATCAAATGTCCAGCACTGATCGCAGATCCGATATCTGATTTGTCTTGGTGTAAGCGACCCATAAGATAAGAAACTTTGAGGTTTTCATCTGTAATCCGCCGATCGTGGATGTCGGTTTCGACTTCTCTGAGGAAATCATAAACAGACCAAGTGGAGTCCTCACCAGTAAATTTGGGACGATTGGCATCGTCGAGATATATAGACTGTGTAGAAGGTGTTGTTTGGGTCATAGTTGGAAGCGTGGAAGTGATGGGAGTATGAAAGAGAAAGTAGGTAGAGGTAGGAAATGGTAAGGAATACGGGAGATGAAGTGGGGCAGGAGAGTTAACGATAGTGGAAGGAGTAAGGGAAGAAGCAGGCTGTGTAGTAACAGGGGTAGGGGATGAGGTATCTGGATGGATAGTATCTGGATGGGAAGTTTGTTGTGAAGAGGGTAATGAAGTGGCGGGTAATGAAGTGGCGAGTAATGAAGTGGTAGGCTGGGAGCCGGGTCGTGGGTACGTGCGTCCGCTACATAGATGAGTCAGTGAATCGTCCTCGGCGGGCGGAGTGTGAGCATTGGTTGTTTCTTGGCTGAGAGTGGGTGGAGTAAGTTC
>JAGKTI010020985.1:0-15999 GCA_018397915.1 Birgus latro | reverse complement strand
GTGGCTAACAGACTGTGAGGTTCCCTTTATTCGAGACTGGCCCGGAAACAGCCCAGATATCAATCCCATTGAGAATTTATGGGCGCACATGAAGCAGCAGCTGCGTAGTATGGACACATCATCTTTGCCTAAACTTGAGGCTGCAGTCAAGCAGCTATGGAGCAGTTATAGTTCTGATCTGCAAAACTACGCCATCAGTCTCCCCAGACGCCTTAAGAAGATAATAAATGTGAAGGGGAATGCCAGTAAATACTAAATTCAATGGTAAGTGTTAATTTATTTGTTTGTCCTTGCTAACCACAAGAATGTTTTCTTTTTTTAAGATGGCGTCAACACTTTCCGCGCCTACTGTATTTGGTTGCTGACTGCATTCTGTAGTATGGGAGGAAGGCTGATCAAACCACCACATTCATTTGATAAACTGCTTAAAAAAATTAGGGTCCTGCCACTAAATTCCAGTTTCTTAAACCCCTTCAATACACGTATACTCCAGTTTATGCCATTAGTTAGGTAAAAACCCATCGTTAGGCAGGGTATTGTATATCGGGGTAGATTTAACATGTAAAGTATAGGGATGCATTTCTGAGCCATGGGTTTCCCCCCAACCACGTCCAAACCCACACAAAAGAGTCCAAAAACAAGTTTAAAGCCATTGTAAATGACATAACAGCTGTTAAGGAAGCTAACCTAAGCCTAACACCTGTAAATAACTCACTAAAAGCAACAAATAAAATATGAAAATCGTCAAATATGTTTGGAAAATATCAAGCTTAGTAAACTATACCCCAAAATGGCAATGTTCACCCCAACAATGGCTAAAACACATTAATCCAAGTCTAAAAACAGTTTATAAATCAACCTATACACAAAAATGACAATGGTCACCCCACTTATGGCTAAAACACATTAACCTAAGTCTAAAAACAGTTTATAAATCAACCTAAACACACAATTTTAGTCCAGAACATCAAAATCAGTAAAAAAAATAAATAAATAAAAACCCATCGCAAACTGGGGTATCACATCTAGGGGTGTCGTATCTCAAGGTATACCAGTACCAGGCCTTTCTTAAACAATAAAATCATCTGGAGGCAATAAGGATAAGCCAACAAAACATGTCGCCTAATTAGCGGGGATAAAAACAGAATTACCTTCTTCACTCAAATATACTTTTCTTCCAATCTCCAGACTATTTCATACAGCTTAGGAAAGATGGCCGGTATCGAAGGGGTTATGCATACGATCTTTAAACAAATGCATTAAAGGGGTTGCAGCTGATACGATAAACGGAAGTAAATCACAACATCCGCCCTCAAACTTTCACCTTGACCTGTGGTTCACGATTTCTACATTTAGAGAATTTTAGCTCAGAAGCAAAAATAACATACGGTGTTTCTGTCCAGCATCAATGCACACTATCTGATACGTTTATGTGAAGCTGCAGTGTGGTGAATGTTTTTAGGTGTATCGAATAGAAACACGATTCTGAGGCTTGAACGGTGAATGAATGGACACGTGGCCTTTTGGATGTGGGGGAAGGGAGGTCTCGATGATCAAGGCGCACAAAGCCTATCTTAAAGCAGAGTTGCAACAATAGGTTATAACACCAACATACTGCCATGAAAAGGTGGGAAGGACGTAGAGCCTTACCATTGTATTTCTAAGTCTGAGTTAACATGAAATAAGCTGCTAAAGAAATCAGAGCCTTAACACTGTATTTCTAAGTCTGAGTTAACGTGAAATAAGCTGCTAAAGAAATCTGGGCCAAGTCAAGGTGAGACAGAGCTATGTTATGCTTAAAATTATACAGCCAAGTTATGGTGGAAACTACAGACTAGGTCAAGTTAAGGCAAAAAGATTACAGACAGAGCCGAGATGTAAAACGTAGAGCAATCTTAAGGTGAAAATTATAGAGCCAAGTTAACGTGAAATAACAATGGCCTTTCCTAAATCAAAACTGTATGGAAGCAGTAGGAATAAACTTGAAAGATGTCAGTGAAGTGAGGCTAAACTGACCTATCACTAAAGAGGCAAATTAAACTGACTGGTATGCAAAAAGGAATAAGTGATGCAACATTCAAATTCTCACCAGGAATTTTTTGACATCTTGCTGATGCCATAGACTGCCTTCTGTCCTCAACCCTTTCTTCATTTTCAAGGGTCCACTCCTTTCGAGGCTGATCCGTTCCGATCCGCTCATCATGTTTCTCCTATTCCACTCTGACTTCCACTCAAGGCCTCTCTTCCACTCTGCACTCTCCAATCTTGTATGTCAATCCTGAAAGAAAACACAGCATGTAAGAGTCAAGATGCAAAATATTAATGGGGAAAACAAATCTTGAACAATCAAGAATGCAGTAAAATGAAATTGGGTGAAAGTCTGAATGAAAGCACTTAATTAAAAAATATGAGAGGGGGCTGTGGGGCAGCGGAAGGGCAGCAGAACGGCATAGGACAGGACACGACATGGATTTGTGTGTGGCCACCCCTTACCGGATTTAGGAGTCTGGCTATGGATAGTAAAATAATTTCCACTATCAGGCCTGTCAAGTTTTAAGTAATGTGTCAACAGAAGAATGTATTAAAAGTCTATCCAGTCTTGCAATATCGGTGAAATTTCCTAATACGATAACTGTGTACAGTGCTTCCCACGAGCCAACAGACATTCGAGTTACGATGGCTGCCCAGTGTTTACATTTCCTGTGACTCATCCTCATTCCATTTCCTATATGTCAGGCCACTGCAACACCAACACCCACCAAAAAATTACAGTCCAAGTGCAACAAAGAATGCAGCATGCAACACTGGGTAATAACATACTCAAGCTTTTGATTCTGAATGTCTGGCAAGGATACACTGACACAAATACTGAAATTACTTGAACTGAGCGGCAAAGACACTACCCCTAATGGAAAGCATGGTACTACTGGCGGTGCAAAGAGCAAACTTAAAAAGGGAAGTGTGAGATTTTAGGCTACGTGGGCCTTGACCCAATGTATCTACAATGAACCAGTTATGTCAACCTTTATCATAATCAAATATGAAAAGTAGCATTAGTCTATGTAGTAATACTAGAACTGATTTTGTCCAGATTACTTTTGGTAGTAGATGGGCACAGACTATCCTAGTATCGAGAAATGCAACAATTATAAAGGCAAGAACTATTCAAAAATACTGAGTGACCATTACTCTTCCATACACTCTTGCCACATTTACACAGGGCAAGTGTAATGGGATCTAACCTAACTGAAAAAACATCGTAGTCTAAGCTCCGTGTTATTGGCAAGATGTCCCTCAATTTCTTGCTGCCTAGGCCTGATATGAAAACAATGCTACAGTCCTAACCTTGGTATATATCTGAAGGAAGATCAGTAATGGTAAGTGCTGTTAATTTCAGGCTGCAACAGTACTAACCTTGATATTGTAAGCAAGATCAGCACAGTAACAATTTCTTGCTGCAACAGCCTCTATTATACGCAAATCAGTAATGCCCTCCTGTCTAACAGCTTTTTGCTGCCTGGCCACATTATTAAAACACAATGCCTATCTCATCTGCCCCTCTGAACCACACAAACCCATGGATTTAAAAGTACGAGACCTACATAAGCCCCCCAGGTAGCTACTTCCAGGCTACGAAAACCTCTAACTTGAATAAAATACTGTAGGTTTTAGTCTTCATGTTCTGACAAAACTGACATGGGAAATGGGGTTCCACTTTTATTGTATTTTAACAAAAGTGAAAGGAAATGGGGTCCGATTCTAACAAGTGTTGGAAAATGGGACAAATTTCATGTTATTCTGGCAAAAATGAAATGGATCTGAATTCTTTATAATCTGGCAGAACCTGACTGCTAAGTGTGGGCTTCTCATCTTACTCTGGCTAAACTTGGATGGTAAATGAATATGAAAAACTACAAGACTCTACAAACTGGCAAAACATATGTGCCTAAATTAGAGAATGTAAAATAAGCAGTTTCTCCTCCATAAACAATTTAAAAAACTTACAATTCTATAACCTTACTGTTGCAGTGGACTTTTGTTTCTATTATAGTTTCAGCCAATATCAGAATTACGAGAAATTTATCCATTTCTTTCGGCATTTTTGGCAATTCTAAAACGTTTCTCCAATGGCAGTATCAAATTATATTTATCTGACTCCTGAAGGTTAGGTTGGGTTGTCTTTGTAAAATCTGCAACAAGAATGTCACAGAAGTGTCAATTAAAAAAATTGGATAGACCTCTTGTAATTGTTTTTGCCTGTACCGATAATTTTAGTGACTTCTCATTCTAATTCTGACGACCATTTTCACTCCCTAACCTAAAAATGCCACTCAAGTAAAAATTCAGAGTGACTTGGAGGCATTTTGTCTGTGGCCACCCTTTACAGCATTACGGCGTCGGGCTATATATAGAAAAATTCATAGATGACAAGGTTAAGTTGATTAAACATTGTGTTCTTAAATGCCCATGATCGTATTTAGTTTAGTTAATATGCATACAGATATCCAACAATTCTATCTATTGCCAATGCCTTAATCCCACGAGGGGTGGCCACAAAGCACCTCCACGTCGTCCTCTACCCCATCGTATTTCACTGCCCGGTCCCCAGCTCACAGGTAAGAGGTGCCCACAAAAAATCCCCTTCATGTTGCCCTGTCCCCTGCCATTCCACTACCATTCCCCCAGCTCATCCTCTCATACCTTTCCATCCCTCCATTCTATAAAAAATGGATGGATTTTTAGTTTTCATTCTGAGTACCATTTCAGTGCATCTCCTAAAGAAAATACAGTTCAATCCAAGAAAGAAAACAGGTCAGCATAAAATTAACCTAACTCCACCTTCCCTAATAATACCAGCATTGATAATCGTAAAAATTGATGGATATAGTGTGGTTAGGCTGAGAATGTAATAAAACATAAACTTCCATAAAATCAACCTAACCTCATCTTTCCTACAAATACCTGCAATGATAATCATAAAATTTGATGGATATACAGTTGTGGGGTTAGGGAATACTGTACGAAAATTTTACAAACTTTTATGTTGGCAAAATTAACCAAACTCCACCTTGCCTGTAAATACCTGCAGTCATGATCGTAAAAACTGATGGATACAGTGTGAAGTTATGCTGACAATGTACCATGTTGGCATCAAATCAACCCAATCTTACCCATAAATACCTGCAATGATGTAAACCTTGATGGCTAGTGTGTGACTGGCTGGACAATACAGAAATTATACAACCTTTCCTGTTAACATAAATCATCCTAACTCCATCTCACATAATACGGGCATTGACAATCGTAAAAATTGATGGATTGATGTGGTTAGGTTGATGGATTGATGTGGTTAGTCTGACAAAAATCAACCTAACCACATCTTACCTAAATCTATCTATCTATCTATTGCCAGACACCATAATCCCATAAGGGGTGGCCATTTGACTTTGAGTTATTTATTTTACGGGGAGGGGCACTAACCCTCCAGCAACCCACTTGTTGACACGTAGGGAGCACGTATGGTTTGGTTATATGGTTACCACCCAGCGTTGTAAATGGTTTCTTGGCTTACAGGAAACCATTTGGCTTGTCACTCAATGTAATGCCACCTGTAAAGGAAAGAAAAGCAGTAAGAAGTGACAGGAAATATAGGAGAAATAGGAAGAAAGGAGGGCAGGCACAGAAAAAGAATGATAAAGGCTAAGGAAGAAGTAGGCAGCACTACATCAAGTGAGTGGATGATGGTCGCCACCACCTACCTAAATACAGATTAATAAAATATAGTAAAAAGGCCACACATGAAACGAAATTACAGAAATATAAGGCACATGCATCCACGTAAAATACAAATTAAATCGGGCATTACTTTTAAACTATGCAATCAATATTACCTGAAACTGGGCAAAAAAATATCTAAAAAGAAGCTTATTTTCCCCTTGAGCTTTGTAATGGAAGAGTTAGGCAGGAAAATGCTTATATAGAGAAATGAACACTGCACTCCCCAAAAATCCCATTTCTGGTTTTTTATAAGCTTATTCCATTATTTTCTAACCTCAAAATTTTCACTGAGCCGATTAAGTGGAATAAAAGGTAAGGAGGCAATGTTAAAACCGTCAATTATCCCCGTAATTAGATAGATCGATAGAGAATTTCCCACCGCCTAATTCATAGTTATTTAAATCTGAAAACCCATATTTGCTTACCTCAGCCTCTTCCCTGGGTCATGTAGGTGGAAAATCAGGTTCAAACGCTAGGGAGAAGGACATTTGAACCGTATGATGGGAAGAATAAAAAAGAGAAACCAAAACACACCGTATCACCGCCGCCATGCGCGGATGACGTCACCAATACAGCGCTACTGATCCAAATGGCTAACTTGTTCTGAAATCCCGAAACGCAAGTATAAATAAGCTAATATGCCACCACAACCACAGTCTCTCTAGAAAATCGATAGAGTATATTGAAAATCGTTACATTATCGCCAGGACTTGGTAAAATGGGGTAAAATTCCAGTAATATGACCGACCACCTCCCACCTGCCTGTTGGCCAAGCTATGTCAGCGGAAGCCGCTAATCGACAACTCAGGATGCTACATTATAACCAGGCATGATCTCACAAGGAAATTCCAAGAGGTTTATTAAGAAATTTTATGAAAGAGTTCAGAATTGGGGAAATAAGTAAAATTCCGGCAAAAGGACCACCTGAGCCACACCAACCACCTGCCAATGACGTCATATTAGCAGACATCGCTAAACTAGCTGAAATCTAACAACACTTGCTCCAAATCAGAGGAGTATGAAAATATCCGCAAAAGAGTTACATGCTGAAACAAATCCTCTGAAAACTGAAGAAATAGAAAGAAAATGTGTCCTCATGGTAAAGGGAATTAATTAATGGCTTAGTCTGGGTAATTTGCCTACGAAACCGCTACATTTGCATTTTCCTGGTGCTATTATCAAGAATTTTGGCTGGTGGGAATGATACAACTGCCAAGCCTTTCCAAGCCTACCAAAAAACAGATGGCATCCACTGGAATCATAAAGGCAGAGAAGCGGTTCTGCAAAAATTCATAAATTACATAGAGCATAAGAAGGAAAGGTTCTATGCTGTGCAGGCCTTGGGTGGTCCTATGCTGTAATGAGTGTGGAGATAATGACTGCCCCAGAGGTTTAATAGCCCAGGGAGATAGGTATAGAGCCATAAGGCAAATCCGTACACTCCTTAAAATTTAAAATGTTAATTATTACTGATCTCCTGAGAATTGTGATTATTTTGGAACATGAGAGCAGGAAGGACAAAATTACCCCAGAGGTTTAATAACCCAGGGAGATAGGTTTAAAGCCATAAACCCTATTCCCACACCCCTCAAAATTTAAAATGAATAACGATGGAGTTCAGTAAATCTGGGTTGTAAAATTAAAAAAGAAAAAAAAAGGGTTGTACTCCCATAACTTAGAAATCATAACAATGTCTATTTCCTTGTTGCAAAAATCAGTTAGTTGTAAGGGAGGATGGGTAACGAGAGCTATACTGGACTGTAAACAGTCATTAGAGGAAACACCTCCAATTAAGGAGAAATTAAGTAGTCCGTTGAACCAATTAAAAGAAAGATGGGCCAAGTACGAGGAAAGTTATACTAACTTGGAAGCAGCCATCGTACAAGCTGATGATAAAGATCTTTTGGAAGCAGAAACCTCCAAATTTGAAGGTAAATTGGAGGAATATCTATCACTAGTGAAGCTGGTTGAATTTAAATTAGCCAGTATTATCAACGGAACAAAAGCTGTGGAACAAACAAGTAAGGCTGCATTACCACAAACTGCGCTTCCAGAGTTTGATGGGGAGCAGAATTGGAAATCCTTTTGGGATCAGTTTAAATACTTAGTCCATGACAGAACAGATCTCCCTAATGTGAGCAAGCTCGCATATCTGTTAGGACAGGTCAAAGGGACGCCTTACAAACTGATAAAGGAATTACCTGTGGAGGAAAGCAATTATGAGGCAGCTTTGGCTATCCTTAAGCAGAATTATGAAGATAAGGAGCAAGCCATTACCCAATTATTAAAGACTCTGATTGAATTACCCATTCCTAAACATGATTCTGAGTCCTTGCAAAGTTTTCGGATTGCGATAGGTTGTAATTTAAAGGCCTTAGGTACTTACGAAGATGTTAAGGCAGCAGACTGGGTGCTTTCTAGAATTGTGTCCTTAAAACTTCTACCAAGAACTAAGGACGCTCTGTATGGCAGGTACCAGAAGGATAATCTCTCCTGTGAGGAGATTGAGAAAGGCTTGATGCAACTCTGTAAACACTTGCAGGGAACAGTAAAGCCTGCTGAAAATAAATCAAAGGCTGAAATAAGGAAAAGAACCACTAACCAACTGGCTGGGAAAGCCAAGCCAAGAATAGGTAAGGCTGTACCTAAGGAAGAGATAGGTACTTTTCTTAGCTCTTTAAAGTCTGAGGATAAATTAATAAAGACATGGGATAGACAAGCTGATGAAAGTAAGAAGGTAAAAATTTTCATGGTAAAGGGCAAGAAGGTTTGTGTGTTTTGTGGTGAACAACATTCCAGTGTATCTTGCCAACAGTATCCTGATTATGCTTCTAGAATAGTGAGACTTCAGGAATTGGGATGTTGTATGATTTGTATGAATACCGAACATGGTTCTGCTGACTGTAAAATTAAACTAAATCTTTGTTTCAAATGTAAAAGGGGCTATCATCATAGTGCTTTGTGTCCAAGGATGATGAAACATGAGGTTCCTAAAACTGCAAGTGTCAATATGACAGTTGCGGAAGCAAATACTCCAGTAACGATGCCAGCTGCAGTTCCAATTGCTGATGTAAAGGTAATGAGTGAAAATAGGAACATATTAGTATGTACTCTTTTTGACACAGGTGCACAGAAAACCTTCATTTCTGCAGACATTGTAGATAAATTAAAGTTACCTATTGTCAGCAAGGTAAATCTAGCTATTACAGGGTTCTTAACTACTAAAGAAGCACAGTCCTTTGATTTACTTAGACCTTTAATACAACTTGGCAGATATAAATGTCGCATAACAGCAGCTCTACTGGATAAGATGGAAACCAGTATTTATATAAAGGGACTAAAGGAAACCTCTGATAATTTGCAGAGCTCAGGGATAAGATTGGCAAAACATAATGTCAAATCAGATACTGTGGGTCCCATAAAAATGATAATTGGATCAGATTACTGTGGAAGATTCTTACACAGGACCTTTAAGAAGAATAAAGTACAGTTGTTCAAGAGTCCAGGAGGTAACCTTATTATGGGTCAGTTGCCTTTTCCAAAGAAAGACAAAGGAGAGGCCAAATTAGTAGATTCAGTCTTTGTTACCCCCACACAGTCATTGATGGTAGCTAGAATAGGTGCAGAATTAGAACCTACTCAGATAAATGACTTGTTAGATGAAAAAATTGAACCTGTACACAAACTTTGGGACCTAGACAGTGTAGGAATACACACTGAAGATCCAACCCCTGAAGATAAAATAACTTTGGATTTGTGTAATCAGTCTATGGAATTTAAGGATGGACAGTATTGGGTAGGATTACCATGGAAACTAAACCATTTGGAATTACCTACAAATTTCCAAGCAGCTAAGGCTCAGTTAAATTCTCTTCTAAGAAAGTTGAGAAACAATCCAGAACATTTAACCACATATGATAATATTATAAAGGATCAAATGAAGAATAAATTTATTGAAGAAATTGAAGTCCCTGTTAACCATAAAGAGGGACATTATCTACCACATCATGCTGTAAGCAAAGATTCAATAACAACTCCCATAAGGATAGTTTTCAATTGTAGTAGTAAAGCGTCCAAGGGGTCAGCCAGCTTAAATGATTGCCTATACTGTGGACCTACACTAACAGAGAAGTTAGGGAATGTATTACTAAGATTTAGAGAGAAACCTTATGCTTTTACAGCAGACATTAGTAAGGCTTTTCTCAGAATAGGATTGAGGGAGGAGGATAGGAAATTTACAAAATTCCTCTGGCCTCAAGACCCTCAAATTGAGGATAGTCCATTGAAAACCTACTGTTTCCGGTCGGTGCTCTTTGGCTCTTGTGCTAGTCCTTTCCTACTTTGCAACACATTGAAGCATCATTTTGAAAGGGCCAAATGCCCAGAAATAGGGCAGGCTTTTTACATGGATAATTTGCAAGGTGTTGCTGATACAGAGACGGAAGTATTGAAGGCTTATGAAGTAGCCAATTCCGAATGTGGGAAGGCAAATTTGCCGCTACAGAGCTGGAATACAAATTCACCGCTTTTGAGGAATAAAATACAAAAGGACTATCCAAATACTGACATTCCCGAAACTCAAAATGTGTTGGGTCTTAACTGGGATACAAAGGCTGATGAAATAAGTTTAAAGCCGATTAAGTTCTCCGATGTCACTCTCACCAAGAGGTCCCTGTTAAGTCAGGTCTCTATGTTATTTGACCCATTAGGATTAGTCAGTCCTATAGTTATTAGGGGAAAATGTTTAGTGCAAGAGGCTTGGCGACAAAAGTTAGACTGGGACACAGAATTAGGTGAAAAGTATGTTGAACAGTGGGAACAGATTCAGAAGGAATTTGAAAAAACATCAAGCATAAGTATTCCCAGGATGATAAACAGTAACGAGAAGTCACATTTAAACATTTTTTGTGATGCTTCTCAGAAGGCATATGGAGCAGTAGCTTATTGTGCAACAGGACATGACAGTAAAATTATTATGTCCAAAGCTAGAGTTGCACCAATTAAGGGAAGAACCCTACCTCAAATGGAATTGGCTTCCATAGAGATAGGAACTAAATTGGCCAGGTATCTAACCACTACTCTGGATACTCAGTTTGAGGATACTTATATATGGAGTGACAGTGAAATTTGTCTTTACTGGATAGGAAAGGATGACAGTAAAATTCCTTTTGTCCGCAATAGAGTGAAGACTATAAGAGAAATGTCTTCTAAATTTAAGTTTATCCATGTATCCTCTAAACAAAATCCAGCTGATTTACTTTCAAGAGGTTCCACAGTAAAGAAACTGATCAAGGATGACTTGTGGTTTAAAGGTCCTAAATGGTTACTCACTAAGGATTGGCCTGAGCAAAAACTGTATAGTATTGCTGAGGTTAGTGTTGTAAACTTGGATCCGGTAGTACCTGAGCCAGAAATAATTGACATTAGCAGATTCTCATCTATAAAACAACTCATTAATACCACTAGGTTAGTTGTTAGATTTTTGAATAAGAAAGTGGGGTTTAAGAAGTTTGATCCCATGGAATATTGGGTGAGAAGGATACAAAGGAAGTATTATGGAGAGATTTTTAACCTTTTATGTCAAGGCACTGATAAGAACAAATTGATCCGAGATTTAGGATTGTTCTTAGACGGAAAGGGTCTGATTAGATACCGTGGCCGAATAATAAAGGCTGATTTGCCTCTCCAAACTAGACATCCTATACTGCTACCCAAGAAAGATTATTTTGTAGAGTTAATTGTAAAGGAAGCCCATGACTTGACTCTTCATGGAGGTGTGCCACAGACCTTGGCCCGAGTCCGCGAAAGGTATTGGATCCCTAAGGGTAGATCGGTTGTAAAGAAATATCTCAAAGGCTGTATAATATGCAGGAGGTATGAGCAAAGGCCATATGACTACCCAGGACCACCTGCTTTACCAGAGGATAGGGTGAATGTAAGTAGGCCCTTCAAGGTAACTGGAGTTGATTACACAGGGGCTATAACTGTTACGGGTGAGGGAACTCCCCATAAGGTGTATATATGTTTGTTTACTTGCACCTACACGAGGGCAGTCCATCTAGAAATGGCAGAAGATCTCAGTTCAGAGACATTCCTGAATGTATTTAGAAGATTTGCTGCTAGAAGGTCTTGTCCTACCTGATTAATAAGCGACAACGGAACTAATTTCGTTGGAACAGCACCTTTACTTTTGAATATAATGAATGACCCAAAGGTTAAGACAGCACTGGGAATCCGAAATTGTATCTGGCAGTTCATTGCTCCAAGAGCACCATGGCAAATGGATTTACAGAAAGAATGATTGGAATAGTAAAGAACTGCCTAAGGAAAACTCTACACAGAACTAAGATCACCAGAGAGGAACTGAGAACGGTGATAACTGAAATTGAGGCTAGGATTAATAATAGACCATTAACCTATTTAGATGATACTAGCCTTGGAATTGAAGCATTGACACCTGCTCATATGTTGCATGGCAGGAAACTTCATCCAATACCTTGTGTGGATATCCAGGAGGAAATAAATTGTTGGAACTAGACAACCACGCTCACCGGCTTCACGACGTGAACTCCCAAGGCTCCCAGTAGCAAACCACAGGAACCCTCCGATGACGTCATCACTCGTGACTAAGATGTGTGCGTGCGCACACACACTAACACTCTCGTCCTCTCTTCTAAATTTGACAGAAGATTCCAAGGACGAAGCTGGATGGTCTATTTGCGTCTGATGCACACTATGTATCCGATACATAGAATTTTGTTTAATTACTATCAAGACCCAGTCTATGACCACATACAGATATGTGATGTCTCTTAAAGTATTCTAAACTTTCTAGTCTCGGCTGACTGCTGCACGCAGTCGCTCGGTCGAAGCACCTTTCTTGGTGAGACAATCAGCCAGTTGTTGTGATGTATCCACCCAGGATACCTCATCAATCTCCCCCCGCTCCAACATGTCCCGCAACACAGCAATATCAATGCGCAATCTCCTGTCTTCTACGCTCTTACAGGAGTAAAGGGCGTCCACCAGACTCTTGTTGTCGACGAAACACTTTATTTTGATCTTTCCACATCCAGAAACCTCACGCAATATGTTGGAGAGATATACAGCAGTTTCAGCACATTCAAGCAGCGCCAACGCATCAGCAGATAAGGTATATTTGACGACCCTCCTGATCTTTCTTGTCTGCCAGAATATAGGACATCTTGCCTCACTAGCATCTAGTAGGAAGATCACAAAACTTCCCCGAGATCCACTGCCTACAAGGTTGGCAAATGAGGCATCCGAAAAGCACTCTATATGACAGTCCTCGATCGGCCCCATTCTTGGAATGTATAGCTTCATGCTGTCAGTCTTCACCCTTGAGATCACCTTAGAGTCTAAGCAAATGCGCTACGGTAGCTCGGTTGCTATTCACACTCAACTCACACACATCAAAGGCAATATCTGGCCGAGTGTGTGAGGCAATGCAAATGAGTTGCCCAATTAATGCTCAGTACTCCGTTTTCTCAGACTCGGACAGATCTCCTGATTTTACTTCTGCACGATGTTTACTCAGTGTGACTGGTTTCAAAGATGAAGCATACTGGAATTGGTCGAGCGTTATGCTGCCATCGATGTTGGAGATGACATTGAGACCAAAGTATTTGAACTGCCGATGAGGAATATTTGACTCAAACGGTTTATCACTTGCTGTTCGAACTCACGTGTACCAGCCCAAAGGAAGTCGTCGACGTAGATGCATACAATGCCTTCGACTTTGCCACCATTGCTCCAAGAGAACAGCACTGACTCCAGTGATGACACTTTAGCTCCGAGACTCAACAACTGATCTTTTACGCGCAGATACCAATGCCTAGCAGCATCACAAAGGCCGTAAACAGTTTTCTTTAGTCTCCATAACTTACCATTTGCATATTCAGGCGGAGGACGTAAATGAACAACTCTCTCAATGTCATTACCTTGCAGGTAGGCAGCTTTCACGTCCATAGTGTGGCAATCCCACTGGTTGGTGGAGGCCAAAGAAAGTGCCAAACGCACTGCTTCCTTTGAACAAGTAGGCGAGTCTTTTCGGAGATCCACTGTGTCTTCCTCAAATCCTCTGGCAACTAAGCGGGCCTTAACAATAGGCTTTCCATTTTTCAGTTTTTCCGTCACCACCCCTTTGAACCGTTATGGCACCTTGCCCAACATCATCTACTTCCTCATACACATCATTATTCTGCCAATTTGTAATTTCATTTTCCTTAGTGCATAATACGGCCTCAGAGTTGAAAAGAACAAGCATTTCAGCGTCATCATCAACCACTTCCCATTCGCTAAGATCCTTCTCCAAATCTATCCAATCAATGCTGCCGTCAGTCCCTCTTCAAATTATAGCAGTGTTTGTACTTTCCAGTGGCTTTACCTGCCCAACTCATAATCCTTCCAGACACCAACTCTCCACTTTCTGAATGTATTCCCTTTATACGTTTACCAACAGAAACTTTGGGAGGCTGATCAATCAGAACAGAAACTGTGGGAGGCTCATCAATTGGAACCACACCATCTTCCAACTCGTCATCTGGTGGATAGTCATTCAACACTTGCGTAGGATCGTCATTAGGCTTCTCCTGGACAACATTGTTCCTCTCATCACTGCTGACATCACTTTCAACTGTAGTATCTTGCTCTGGCACACGCGCTAGACGACATACGTGCACTCGCACGTAGACACCGCCGTGTCTCACCAGAATTTGTTTCCCATCTCTGCCTATTACAGTTCTGGGACCATGCCACTCATGACTGTCATTTCTTTTGTAGAAGACTTCATCTCCATTTTGGATGTCGTTTAAGTCACTCGAAGGTACATTGTGCCGCAGAGCCCTAGCCAAGCGTTCATCTGATTCGGTCTTTATAAACTCGTCTAGCTAAATGAAGAGCGTTCAAGTTGTCTCTCACAATTTTCGATGGTGATGAAGGTTCCAAGGCTGGAGTATCATTTGCGTACACATTAGGCAGACCAGGGTTTTGACCAAAAACAAGTTGGTTAGGAGAAAGGCCTGAGTAGTTGGTGAGAGCATTTCTTGCTGATACTGCCCATGCCAAGGCCACATCCAATTCACACTGTTTATCAGCCACTTTCTTCCCAACAATGTCACCAATGACTGCATTTTGACGCTCACAGACTCCATTGCTCCAAGGACTCTCTGCAGACGTTGTCATGATCTTGATATTGAAGGCCTTTCCCAATGCTCGCATTTCCGCATTGTTGAATTCACAGCCATTGTCTGTAAGAATTTCTCTAGGCGCGCCAAACACGACAATCCAGCTCCAAAATATTCCTTTGATAATGGTGGGAGCACACTTATCCGTGATTACTATCGCATTACAATGCCTGGTCACCAAATCAACAAGGACTAAGAAATAATGCCTTCCCCAAGCTTTTAAATCCATGGCTATGGCTTCGTTAAACTTAGACGCAATGGGCAAACTGACTATGGGTCGGGGCTTGGCTTTCTTAAATCTGCAACAGACTGTACAAGCATCAGATACAGCCTTGATAGCCCGCTCCACTTTTGAACTTTTAATTCCCACATCTGTGATCGTTTCGTTTCGTTTTTGAAGGCTGCAACATGCTTGCATGCGTCAGCCTTTTTGGATTGGAGCGTGTAGCATTTTATGACCGGATGCCCTTCCTGATGTCTACCAATGACCCTTGGGTGGATTCGATCCTCAGACCCTACGGCCAGAACGAAGCGCTCTAACCCAATGAGCCACCGCTGCTACAATAATCAGTTTAATTAATTTTGCCAATGTTGGGTGTCCAAATTGCCTGTGAAGCTTCAAAGCGTTTTTTTTCTACATCACCCCCAAGAGATGCCAACATGATTGTTTCACAAAATTCACGACCTAGTCATAAAGAAATTGGAAGTAAGTAATGGCCTGAAGATGAGGACTTTAAATCAATGATAGTTCCACAAATTTTGACCTGGTCAGTTCCAAGGTTAATCAACATTTTTGCTTTTTTCATGGAACGTCTACTCAACAGCAAGGGAATATTGCAGTCCACAACATCAGTCATGATGGTAGCACGCATGTGTCCAATGTAGCAGGGCAGAGTAACACGTTTGAGGGAAGAAACTGTGACACCATCCGCAAAAGTAAACGTTGAGGATGACGCTTCTTCTCTTATAGCATCACGTTCGTAATCAGTGAGCTCACTTAGATAGCAATTGATCC
>JAGKTI010020984.1:0-16000 GCA_018397915.1 Birgus latro | reverse complement strand
GGCCCGCTTGACTCCCAAAGCGGCTTACAGAGAGACCGCCAAAATATCAGGGTTGCCCTCATATGCATAATACGATATTGCAGCCTCCACACGATTTTATTCTGCTTAGATGAGACGGTTTTTGAGCTCGAGAGATTAGATATAGCCTTCATGAACCTCTTAAGTACGAGAGGCTTTCCCTATCTCCGTGCGGTCGTCTGGGAACAGCAGGAAAATAATTACGTTCATTCCACAAATCATAGAAGTACATGTAGTATTGTCCTTATGTAATGACCGGTTAATTCTTACTATCTCCTGAAAATTTAATATACTAGGAGAGGCTTTTAGAATAAGTGTGTGTGGGGAGGGATTGGAATTTAGCCTTCATTAACCCCTTCACTCAAGGAGGTCTTTCCGATCTTGAACTTAACCGTCTGGAATTAGCAACGAAAAATTAAAACAATAAAACAAGTCTGCAGTTAGCATCACTGTTTCTAGTCATCGCTCACTGTCTCGTTATTTATCATCTTGATGTGGATCAGTATTAATATCAGCAGCTGTACATTTGAATGGAGTTAGAATTAAATATTGCTGCGAACCAGGATAGTAATAATTCACCTTTTATTTACCTATGCTTACCTGTTAATTATTCATTTATTATTTATTTCGTATATTTTCCTTATTTTTCGTCTGAGATGGGAGAGCAGAGGAGCTTCAGTAGTATTGCTGTTAATTACTAAGGGGAAAAAATGGATTAAAATTTCTAGTGAGAGTCCGTTTCGCAATAATTACATGGTTTAAGATTTTCTAAAGACTTTTTAATCTTCTTTCCAACAATTATATGCGTGTTCTGTGGAAGGGAGTTAGCTCATGAATCAGATCAAAATTTTAATTCAAAATCAAATCATTTTTCATGTCTATTTTTTATATGACGCAAGTACTATTTTCACATATAATTATCTCCACCAATTCCCGAAAAATAATGATAAAATCGCTTGTTATCAAGATTCCACTAAAAATCTCACCAGGTTGAAAAATTAATGCCAGGGTGACATCAGCTTTCCGTGTGTGTGTGTGTGTGTGTGTGTGTGTGTGTGTGTGTGTATTGAAATTTGCGTGCATGATGTAGAAGTGTGTGCTTAGAAATGAAATGTGTGTATGAAGAGATTTATGTGCAAGAATATGAAGTGTATATTGTTTAGTTCAAAAGTATGCATAAAGCTATAAAACATGTAGCTACTGCACTGTGAAATTAATGAGAGAGAGAGAGAGAGAGAGAGAGAGAGAGAGAGAGGGGAGACGGGGAGGGGGGGAGGAGACGCACTATCAGTTGAAACGTGCGTCTTTCGGCATAACTATACGAGATTTTATTATAAGGGTCGAGCAAACACACTTTTTGTAAACAATGACTACACAGGAACTTACTTAGCACAGATCACCAGCTTTTGTCTCCAAGTATTGCAACACATGGCTCACTTCATGACCAACATTTACAGGACACACTACAAACGCAACATAAAGCTCACTTCAAGGGCAACACAACACAGAAGTAAAAGCATCACAAGGCGCACCATCGGCAACACACGAAAACCAGCACGTAACACATTTGGTGATGTGGCAATAAAAGCACACAAAAGTGCCAACAAAATACAGGATACACTAACAAAATTCATAGTAACGGCAAGACGCGGAGCAATACAAAATTGGTTCTCGGGCCCGCATCCTTGTCTCCATAATCTCTTCCTTGCTGGTTTACTTGTAGGTAAAATTTGTATGTAAAATTTTCCCTTTACACTAATATTCTCTTAAACGTTATTTAATAACGACAGCTTTTTTTTTTTTAGTAACATACAGTACGGTGCTACAGATGGTTTGATGTTACAAAAGCTAGATTACCATTAACTCGTCGAGAATGCGGCCAATGATGTTGAGAGGACTGCCTAACCGTACAACACGCGATATAAAACTTAAGGAATACAACGCTACTTACGGAACATAGCACAAAGCCAGATGAGCCACGGTTACTGACATCTATGGTGGTGACGAGGTGGTGGAAGAATGGCTGTAACACATAACACGCGATGCCCAGCACACCGAGCACATCACAAAGCCATACTGAGCCCCGGAGATGCAGCTGTGATTCTGTGGTATCGGCTGTGGTGGCATCTGGCATCTCTAGCCTGCCTGAATCTCGAACCGCTCGAACCTGTCACAGATCTGTAGCTTCGAATCATTAGAAATAAACCCAATCATTCAGTGTGAGGAAAGGATAGGCGTATTCAAGGTTTAATATTTATTTTGATATGAATTTAGTCTTCGTATTTTTCAGTAACATACTGTACAGTTACGTGTTCATTTTGCTGGATGCATCATTAACTCCTAATATCAATAACGCTCCAAAAGAAAAGCTGTATCAACGTCTGCTCACTTTCGCACTTGGATAAAACACTTTTTTTTTTTTTTACTGACATCAAAGAAAAGAAAAAATCTGCTGTGCTTTTGAGGAAGGTTATACGACAGATTTACCAGGGTCTAACCAACACATTCTCCCACCCATCTGATGTATTATTCATTTTATTCTTGCTAACGCCAGACTGTTTTACTCATCTCATGAATGACCCCTCAAGGTGATAGGGTTAAGGCCATACCCAATACCTCCTGCTCGAAAAGCGTTCATAGTCTGAGTAAAATCGTCCAGAAATAGCAAGAAGAAAAGATTTTCAAAAAATCTTTGGCTTATAATGATTACGTGAACCAAGATTCACACTTAATCGGTTTTATTATTTTTATTTGACCTCACAACTGTTTATGGATCTTTCACTTTAACTTGATCCAGACTTTCGTCCTTCTCCAGTTGATTCCATGTAGCTCAGTGGAAAAAAAAAAATGTGTTGTGGCTGTACGTCCTTCCTGTACTTTTTCGTGAGTAGCATCATACTGTCATGTCATTCTGCTGTTACAACAGAGCACTCAAGATGAAACTGTAGCACTTTTACGCCATGTTAGAGAAAAATAAGTAATCATATAGTGTACTCTACCGCTTCACTACGATGACGTCCTCTGCGTTTTTTTTTGCAACAACAGTAGTCTGAAAATTATCATAACCTAATAACATCTTACTAAGCCGACGAAAAATAATCAAACGGACAGGAATTTCGCTTATTTGGAACTCCATAAGTGTAAAACAATTACTGATCAGGGGTGTTTGTGATGGTGGTGTTAATAATGTATCATGGTAGTGGTGGTAGTGATGTGTGGTGGTGGTGACTGGTGGTGGTGGTGGTGATTAAGTGCGGTAGTGTGTGAGTAGGAGAGATTGTGCCTCGTAGTGTTGGTGTTGTGTTACGTGTATAGAGATGAGATGGTGGTAGTAGTGACGGTGTGTTATGTATACAGTAAACAGATGGGGTGGTGGTAGGGATGGTGTGTGGTGATGATATGGTATGGACGGGGTTTGGTTATGTGGTTATGTATGGCTAAGATGAATAGCTAAGATATTTTGGAAATTTTGATGGGTGTGGGAAGAGTATGGTTTGTGGATATAGAATGATGTGACTAAGGAATGTGCATGTATGTGGTGAAGGGATGTGCATGTATGTGGCTAAAGAATGCGGATGTACGTGGCTGAGAAATGCATACGGATGTTGCTATGGAATGTGGATTTTTGTGCTTAAGGATTATCAATGACTGTTACAAAGAAATACAGGGATACATAGCTAAAAGATGTGGATGTATACAGCTAAGTAATGTGGATGTATCTAGCTAAGTAATGTGGATGTTTGTGGCCAAGGAATGTGGATGCATTTGGTTAAGGAATATGGATGTACGAGACTAAATAATGTGGAAATATGTGACTTCAGAATGTGGATGTATGTGAATGTATGTGACTAATGGGTCTGTGTGTGTATGTACGTAGTAAGTATGGAACCTGATTAGGGAATGTGGATGTATGATGCAGGAAATGTGGAAACACATGGCTAGGATATGCAGCTGGACGTGGCTATGATGCAGTAATAGGTGCAGTTGCCATGGTCTCCAGAAGCCAAGCGACACAGCGGGCACCTGCGTCCTCACCAGTCACCTTCTCTGCCCGCACGTATGTCGCTCGCCCCGCACTGCACATACAAAGGTACATTAAAACACACACACACACACACACACACACACACACACACACGTGCGTCTATCAATACTCTTTCATGAACCACAGAAACACATTCCAAAATTTATGTAAAATTTATTTATTGTCCGGAAGTTCTCACTGATACCTCTCCTATCCGTGATTTTCTCAACTGCACCTTCATCACAGAGACTTCGCTACGAAGGACGCTTCGTGTGCTTAATGAAATCGACTGGTGGAAGCAAGAAGGAAAGAGTTCGGTGAGAGTCATGATAAAGTCGTTACGCTCTAGGAAGAACAAAACTTTTCGGCCGTGGCATAAATAACATTGTCTGACCGTTGCAAAAACAAGATTTAAAGACATCCATCATAATGAAAAGGTTGCAATTTAGCAATACAAAACGCATACGTAGACAAAACAATCAATTTTATATGAGATCTGTTAAAAATGATACTCAACCCCATCGATACTGTGGTCCATTTTTACTTTATTTTAATTTATTTTTTACTCTTGCTACACTGCCAGACATTTTCCTCAGTATAAGATAGTGCCCAAATAAATAAAGGGAATAATGAAGGCTGTATCTTATCTCCACAGTGCTGAAAGCCTCTCCCAAACTTGATTAAAATAATATTCAACAGACATCCCCTTTTGATTAAGTTAATGAATTCCGTGATCCAGATTTTTTTTTTTTTTACTCCCATATCTATTGAGCTTATTTTACCCACACTAGACTTTTTCCATTAAAAGAAAGGGGGGGAAAAAAGAAAAAAACATGATGATGAGAGAGAGAGAGAGAGAGAGAGAGAATCCAGCTTAGCACGACGCTTCATCAGCTTTAATTACCTGTACTCGCAAAAAGTTTTCATCTTTCTAAAAATTCTCATTACATTTTTTTCCCTCTACGCTCTGTGTGTTGGAGGATAACTGAAATGGACTTAATAAGCAAGAGGATTTATATTTCTTACTGAGGCGGTCATTTGCTTTTACCTGGAGCTATTCACGCTGTGTGCTAGAGAGAGAGAGAAACTGTCACTCTACTTATCTACACCACTTTACCTATCTACCTAACTATGTACCTCTGTCTATACATGTATCTATCTAGATTGCGTCGACAGCTATGCACTAAAAAGTTTGCCCTTATGACCTTACCGTGCTTTCATGCCTGCCGTCCTCTTGGCTCCCTGGTCTGCCGCTGTTGCCATGTTCCTCAGTACGGCACGGAGATCCTGGTCATCCTTAGCCGCCTCCAACACCTCCAGGGCCGGCACCAAGGCGTCCAGCTGCAGGAGGTTGGGATGGGTTGGCTTAGGCTAGGTTTGGTTTGGTTTGGTTAAGCTAGGTTCAGTTTGGTTTCGTTATATCTTATTAAATTATGTTATGAGTCTGGTTGATGGTGACGATATTTACACTCTCTGATGAGGCTACTTCGTCCTGACATTTACGACGAGTGATTTGTTGCTTACTCCACAGTGCTGTCATATAAACAATAAACTTCAGCCACAACTCGGATGTCATCCTTTATTGGTTACATCCGACTGGAGCTCCTTAACCCACTCGATCACCACCAAGCATCCTTATAATTATATAGTTACCACCCAGAGCAATAAAATGTGTCCTTAGTCACGTGAGTTCATTTGGCTTATCACTCGGTATAGCGTCACCTCAATACAGCACCACACAAAGTCAGTGAATGGTGGGCGCACCCACATACCGCCGATGACAATTTATTTTGAAAAATAGTTAAGTGCCATTTCTCAACTTTGGAAAAATGCAGATGCAAGGTTCTCATAACCTTCCCCGGACAAAGACAAATTAATGAAAAATTGGAACAGGCAGTATTGGGAAAACTCTAGACCGGAGGAAGTTTAGCCTAAGATGCAGATTTCGCCCAACTTGCTCAGAAAAGTGTAGGATAATACGAAGTTGGTGGGACGAGATGCACGAACAAACTTACGACCACCTCCCTCTCGTAACTCAGACTTCTTTTTTGCAGTAGGACATGGGGATGGGAGTGTTGGTTTTTGCCATGTCTCTTGTCCTTCCTGTAATATGAAAGTCATAGATATGCCTTGGAATTGATGATAACTTCGTCTGTGAATCAACGTCTTGGCTTGTAGATTTCGGTTCTGATGCTTTCTATGTCTTTCCCGCAAAAATGGGTCTCACTTACGAGCGGCTGTTGTTCGTGTGATTGTAAATATGCGTTCTGAACGTTCACTTCTTGGTCGTTGCATGGGAAAAGCTCCAGTCAGAATATTAATGATACTTCTAGTGATAAGATTACTATACATAAGATACAAAAAGCGTTACCATTATTTTCTGTCATCATCTATCTCCCTACCAGCACACTCTACCGTTATCAATTATCATGTACTGGAGAGGGGCACCTTCACGTGGTGGCACCGACATAGCTAGAAGGATCCGCTGCCTGATTATGCAAACGCCCCTCAGTTCCCTCCCTATCCCCTGAAAAGAAGAATGATGGACTACAAGGGGCAACTTCAGCCTACAGTCTATTGGGTTCAGATTCAGATGAGCCTGGGATTACAATTACTGCTGCCACTATCTGTTATCATGTATCTCCCTACCATCATGCACCCCCTACCATGGTTCTGTCTCCTGGCGTAGCACCACCATACTTCTTAACCGCCTCTACCCCAGCCCTCAGCGCTTCAGCCCAGATGCGTGCGTGGTGGGTGTGCTGAGCATGCTGCTCGGCGAGGCGGGCGGCGGCTGCTGTAAAGAGAATTGAGTAAATCCCGCCGGAACACCCGCCCATACTGTTGCCCGCCACCTCGCCCACCACAGACAGCACCTGCCCTGGTTCACGCAAGCGCAGGCTACTCATGGCCTTCGACAGACCTGGAAACGCAATGGATTTTCATTAGAACGCAACACCAACATGTCATAAAACCACTGTATTATCTATTACCTTTTTTTTCTTCGCAATCAAGAGCTTAGGGACTCCCGGGTAGGCTTTTTTGCCCCGCCATTTAGGGAGGGTTGAGCATAAAAACACCCCTTACTAATACCATTATACCAGTCATGAACGACCGCCTTAACATGTATAAACTTCCTGTGGCGCCTTGTTCTATCCAGGCTACGATCCCTTACCCCCTTCAGCTCTACTGGTGGTCAAGTGTTGTCATACTGGAGGGTTGATTTGACTAGCAACGAGGGAGATTCATTCGTACATCACAACTAAGGATCAGCGAAGTTCACGCTATGACAACTTAATATTCAAGGTTTTAGAGTGTCCCAGTTCCACCAGATAAACACAGACCAACTATAATGAAAATAAGGACTAAAATTCGTCACTAAAAGACACGAGCCAAACTGTTCAAAGTGCACACAAACCTAACTGACAAAGAAGGGAATACAGGATGGGCTTTACCTTTGACCCCCTGCAGGAAGGTGGAGCCGCAGTCGCCGTCGCCACACTGGGCGTCGAGGGCGTTGAGGGCTGCCTCGTGTTTGCCCATCCCGCCCACCACCGCTTCCAGGCACGCCCGCACACGCCCACCCTCCGCTTCGCTCAGGGTGTAGCCGCTGCCCTGGTATAAAGCACACGGGTTGGATTCAATTAGCAGCTTACGAACTGCTTACATGGATGTGTGTGTGTGTGTGTGTGTGTGTGTGTGTGTGTGTGTGTGTGTGTTAGATAAAACTATTTCTGTAAGCGACAGATGTATGACACTTTTTTTTATTCGCACATTTATTTAGTCTTTTGTTTAGTTATTGTGTATATTTACATATATACCTATCCACTGCTAGTCACTAATCATTACCTACCTGTCCATCGATCTATCCATCTACCTATCTATCTATACATACACCCACCCATCCATCCATCCATCTATCAGTTTCCTCACTCTAGCACTTTTTGCAATGCAGTTAACGTTGTAATTGCCCTTTCCTAGTGCCACACCCACTCTTTTGAGGCCAGGCTAACGCTATTGTATTTTTTGTGTCCTGTACCCCTGTGAACCGAGAGGCATTACAAAATTCCCAGTACAGGCAATACAGCGCCTTTGTAACCCGTAATTTTTATCTGTGTAAGTGGATTTGTAGCTTGTTTGCTGAGAGTTCTGTCAACTGTGTTTGTAATACTATATTTTCTATTTTCTTTTTCTGGTTCCTAGACATCCTATCAGTTTAAGGGAGATCGAATTTGGACGATGATGGCGATATCTATGAGAATAATGATGATAATGATGATGGCAAAGACGATGACTACAATGACAGCAAAGACAACGATGATGGTGATGGCAAAACCGATAACAATAATGACGATGACGATGAAACTAATGACGACAGTGAATGTAATGATAACACGATAACGACGAGAAAGACGACAACAAAGATGATAATAACGGTGACCATAATAAACCTAAAATTAACGTCTCACCATCTTGGCCTCGACCGGCGAAGGAGAAAGGTCAGGCACCCTCAGCTCCTCCTTCTGGGCCTCCTCCGGCATGAGGTAGGGGGCGGGCCAGGCGGGGGCGGTGGTGGGGGCGTCTAGGAGGGCAAGCCATGAGGGGTCCGCCAGCCTAAGGACAGACACGTGGAACCCCCTCATGTCCAGACTGGTCATGAGGGGGCCTTGGTACACCCTCATTACCTCCACACCGCGTTTACCTAAGGAAAAACACACAGGTGGTGTAGGAGTTCAATCAGTGGGTTTCTCTCTCTCTCTCTGTTATATATATTTTTTGAGTCAGATGGATGGATAGATATATATTGATGAACAGACAGACAGATAGACAGACATACAGAAAAACAAACAAAGACAGGGAGACAAACATACACACAGACAAACAAGCAGACAGGCCGATAAACAGACAAACTAATACTGATAAAAATCTCATGAACACTAACACAGTTGCCTGACGACCTCCACGGTAAGGTTGGCCACCTCCATCTGAGTGAGACAGCCCAAGTTATTCACCATGATGGCCACTTTATCCCCCGGGGCCAGGGCCAGGCGAGAGGCAGAGTCATCACGAGTCAGCTGAGTCAACATGGCCCTCACCACCTCACGCGGAGACCCAGCCTGTACCGCAGTAGCATGTCCTTAGATGTGGTTTTCAATTCCATACAGTTTGTTGTAGTATTGCCGACGTTTAACATCTACTGCAGCTTCAAGAATATTTCCTACAACGCCAGATACATTACAACTGAGGGAGGGAAATTTCTCAGTATTTGGGCTGTTGTAGGGGAAAAGGGTGACTTAAAACAATAAAAGTGTAGAGCAGAGGGTAGAAGTGTACTTAAACCCAGGAATCCGAAAATTTTCTACTTTATTCTTGCTGCTTACAGACGATTTTATTCAGCTTTTTTTTCAAACTGGTGGGGTTAAATACAGCCTTCATTAACCTCGTCAACACAAGAGGTTTGTCTCTAATCTAAATAAAATCGTCTGGAGGTAAAATGAAATACATCTGTTCGTAATCATTTATCTGTTCATAATCATGTATATTTTATATTTATGACATTTAGGGTGATAACCTGTCGTATTATTATTTAGTGACTGGTATAATGGGTGATATTTTACGAGACTCCTCTATAAAAAAAAATCCATCCCAAAGATTTATAGAAGGAATTACAGGCGGTGGGAGAGTGTGACTTGGTGTAATGTAGATCTGTTGTGATGTGATTGATTGTGCTATTATCTGAGTGTGGGTTTGCGTGGTATGGTGAAAGAAACCTATGGGAGGCGATGTGGTGGTGTGGTGAAGCAGTCTGAGGTAGTGTGGTGAGGTACTGTAGTGGGGTGATGGAGTGATAAGGCAGTGTGTAGTGGGGTGATGATACGGTGAAGGCAGTTTGGTGGTGTGGCAGTGTGGTGTGATGTGGTGGTGTGATGTGGTTGTGTGGTCAGAGTGTGTGGTGTGATAGCGTTGTAGTGTGATGTGCCAGTGTGGTAATGTGGCGTGGTAGAGTGCTATGGCGGTAATATGTGATAATGTAATGTGCCCGGGTGGTAGTGTGACGTGTCAGTGTGGTAGGGTGATATGGCTTGTGGTAGTGTCATGTTGTAGTATGGCAGCATGGTACAGCAGTATGAGGCGATATGCAGTGTCATGTGGTGATGTGGAAATGTGTACTTACCTTGATAGTAGCTGCACCCTGCTCCCCGTGCACGCCCAGTCCCAGCTCTAGCCGCCCCTCCCCCACGGCGAACAGCGGCTGTGTGGCCCCCGGCAGGCGACACCCGCTGGCCGCCACCCCAATCGTCCCCGTGTTCTCCCCCAGGCGACGACACGTGGCCATGGCATCGCTCAGGCTGGCCCCGCGTTCCACAAGGGCACCAACGATCTGTACAGTCAGGAAATTCTCATCTAAAATATTCCAATACTCTTTCTTTTTAACATGGGCTAAAATCCTCGTCATAACAGGTGCGCTCTTATAATATTAACTCTACTATTTTCACTATAACATGGTCTGAATTTTCAACTCTCCATCTTGAATGCTCATCTGACAGAATATTTAACACCAGAATACGACGCTTGT
This sequence comes from Birgus latro, assembly GCA_018397915.1. Lineage (NCBI taxonomy): Eukaryota > Metazoa > Arthropoda > Malacostraca > Decapoda > Coenobitidae > Birgus > Birgus latro. Next base: position 5,381 of record JAGKTI010020984.1, on the reverse strand, counting down.
CACGAAGAAGTGCTACGGGAAGGATGCAAGGGCGTAGTATTATCCTATTCTATCATTATGATACGGGAAATGAGTAGCAGAAGTGATATACAGTATTAGGCGAACCTCTATCCCCTACCGCACCACAAGGTCTACCCATACTCCCTACTCTGACAAAATAGGTAGCAAATAGGTAACATATATCATCATCATCGTCACCCAATATCCCAGGTTGAAATAGGGTAGGACGATGCTAAATAAATGCTCTCTGAACTTACTGGGGACATGAATCACAGAAGTGAAGTCCCAGACAACACATCCCCTTTTTCTGTGCCGTAGTAATTTTTTATCGTTCGTTCATTATAATTTGGTTGAGATTTTCGTCCTTTTTGCAGCTTAGTTCTTGTTACTCACTGGCATAAGTAGACAGGACTGCCACTCGCGCCACTTTATCTGACGAAAATTACTAACCCATTTCAGCTCAGTTGGCACCCAAGTGTAGTTAGACTTACTGTAAGGTCGATTCGACAAGTAACTGAGGAGAATCAGTCCTGCCACATAACTAAGGCTAGTCGAATTTCATGTAGCCACGATTTAGTATTTTAAAAAATGGGGGTCGTCCAGTTCCATCAGGTGAAAACAAAGCGACTATAGTTTTTTACACAGCCAGACCACAAGTGCAGTGCTGACAGCCATTTGTAACACTGCAATGCATAAATGTTTTTACGAGGGAAATTTGAAAAGTGCAAGTTGCTATATACTGCCCAAGTTTCATAATAGACCCTGCAGTTTAAACCCTTCCGTGGCCGCATTTCCTCTGGTATTTTATTCCGGTTTATATCAAGCTATTTTATTCAGCTGAGTGAATCACAGGAGCCTGTGATGCAGTTAAACCCTACTCATGTTTGTCTCTTCTTTATCATTATATTCCGCCTAACACAAGGCTTTTTCATTCATCTGAGTGAGTCATAGTAGCCTGAGAGTGTTACTGTCATCAATAACCCTCTCATGGTTGGGATAGTTCTTGTACTGTTCCACTTAACTTCGGACGATTCTATTCAGCTGTGGGTGTCACAGGAGCCCGAGTGTTAACCCCTTCATCCCGAGCATACGTCATCTTCATTTTATTCTTGAAGGGGTTAATGAAGGCTGTATCTCTCCCCACCAGTTCGAAGTCTCTCCCAAGTTCAATAAAATCTTCAGGAGATAGCAAGAATAAGATACGAAATTCCCTCTCTCTCTCTCTCTCTCTCTCTCTCTCTCTCTCTCTCTCCAATTCGAGAAGTCTATCTTAACCTGAATAAAATCGTCAGGAGAGAACAAGAAAATAACGTCCTAAGTTTGAAGGTCTTATACTGGTGTCCCTGTCCTTCATCTACTCTTTTTACATTAACTTGCCGTCTCTCTATCATCAGTGTTTGAGCTGCACGGATACATTGGCACTAGAATATGATGCCTGTCACGAAGAAGAGCTATGTAGAGTCGCAGTATTGCCTTCGTCTGCCACTGACCTACGTGAAATAAGCTGCAAAAGGACGAAAATCTGGGTCAAGTTATAGTAAAAAGCAAAAGTACGTGGGCTTACCGTGCACAATTATCCCTCCAATTTTTAACAGAACTTAAGAGATAAGGAGAACATATTCAGTCCTTAGTTCCTTTACGCGAAGTACGTATTTCATGTACTTTTCATCCTTGCTGTCTTCTGACGATTTTACTTGGGAGAAACCTTTTCGAAATGGAGTGGTAAGATATAGCCTCCACTGGCTATGTCACTACCACACTCATTTTACGCTAATCTGGCCTAAAATTGCCATCCCTCCTTGTCCACTTAGTTGTAACGAGAGACAAGCAGCAGACTATAATGATGCTAGTCACAAGGAACTGGCACGGAAAGGATGTTGAGCCGTAATATTGTCTTCTGTCGCTGAGCTAAGTAAAATAAGCTGCAAAAGGACAAAAATTTGGGCCAACTTATGGCAAAAAAGATTATAGACATCCCTCCCAAGGCTGAATGCCTCCATCTGGTGGTGGCTTCGATTGAATTAAAAATGCTTCATCGTCTTTATTTGTGTCATAAATCCGTGTCCTAAACATGTGACCTATATGTGTCTGTATCTAAATCTGTTCTAAATCTGTATAAATCAGTGTCCTAAATCTAGATGTCAAATCTGTCTAAATCAGTGTCCTAAATCTAGATGTCAAATCTAAATCTGTCCTAACTCTGTGTCTAAATGTGTCTAACCTTGAAGACGAAAATGGTGCCACACAGCCCCCTCCTGCCCGCCGTGCCCTCCACCTGGGTAAGAGCCGAGTCATCACCGGAGATATACATGTCCACCTAAAGGGAGAACAACAGTAAGAGGTACTGTTATGGAAATGCTGGGCTATCATCATCATCATCATATTCTTTTTTCTCTCCTAAGAATGAAGTAAGGCAGGGTCCAGAGAGCAAGAAACCATCATCACTATCACCACCATCATTAAATTCATCTTTTATGATAGACAGGATGAAACAGGAGTACCAGGCAACATCACGCCAAGTGAAACAGGCCATGCACTCATTTAATTACCAATCTAGCCCACGGAATCCTGCTGTATGGATGGATTGACGTTTTTATTTATTCACTTTATTTTCACCGTATTCATTTTTCGTTCTTTTTTCTATCTATTTATTTATTCACTTTTTTTTTATTTTAAGGGTAAGGAGACTTACTTTGATTCCTGCAGCTCGACACCGCTCCACCGCCAGGCCGAAATTTAGACGGTCACCGGTGTAGTTAAAGACGATGACCAGCACGCCTTCTGTTGGAGAGCGACAGCAACTAACGCACATTCACAATTGGAATTTTTCTTTTAGAGATATTTTTTATTTACTTATTTGTTTTCTAACCACTATCCCGATTTCAAGACTTGTACCCTGTCATCATTTTTTTTTTTTTTTTTTTGCTAAAATATCAGTTTTTAAGAACTGGAGATTTTCCGCTGACTACTAACAGTTTTCTTTATGACTTTTCAAAATGTTACCATAAGTTTTTGTTTCCTCATTATCACGATTTTTTTCTGACTTTTTTGCTCCATCATCACGATTTTTTGTTGTCAATTATTGCAATGTTTTCAGAGGGAAAGAGTGTGGGTAGAAATAGGGGATTCATGGGGTAGAAATAAGGGGTAGAGTGGTTAGAAATAAAGGGTAGAGAGGGGGTACATATAGGGGGAGAAAGGGGGTACAAATAGGGAGAGAGAGGGTGGGTAAAAACAAGGGGACAGGGTAGAAATAGGGGTACAGTGGGCAGAAGTAGAAGAGTGGGTAGAAATAGGGAGACTGAGTAGAAATAGGGGGAGAAGGAGAAAATGAGGGGCAGAGTGGGTAGAAATAGGGGCAAGTTGGTAGAAACAGGGAAATGTGGGTGGAAGTAAGGGTAGAGAAGGGGGGGTAGGAACAATTGCTGGCGAGTGTACCCTTGTACATACCAGGGTTGTCTGTGCCCACGGCGGTGATGGCAGCAGCTACGGCGGCAGGAGGAGGTGAGGCGAAGATATGCCCCGCCACTGACGCCGCCAACATGCCCCCACCCACGTACCCTGCAGAAGGAAACAAAACAGCCATGGAAATATCGCCGGTAAACTAGACAGGCATGGAAATATCGCCGGCAAAACAAGTGACGGACAGGCTGACAGGCAGACACAGACACAGACAGACAGACGTACCAGCACAGAAAGGTTCATGTCCCGAGCCTCCGCCACACACTAGGGCCACTCGCCTGGTCCGCCCTGGTCCACTCACTAACCATCGCCGGTCTACTATCAGACGCTGTAACACGAAAGAATATCATCATCACCATTGTCACCCGGCCCACTGCTGTTCTCTTGCTTAACATTTTCAGCAAAGTAACATGCAAACTAACCAAACGTAACACCCACAAATCACCACCACAAAATAAGGCGCTGCATACACAATAAATCCTACCGTACATTATTAATAAAGATAAGACTACTTTATTTCTTTTTCTTGTGTCCTCAAAAGACCTCTAAACTAGGACTGACTTCTGGCTTGGCAGGTGAACCGAACGCCCATATTTGTGCCATCACGTTAGGGCGTTCCTCTCCACCACTGGAAACTGCTGCATACCTCCCCAGTAAGGCAACTTTTCCAAATATGAACAAGACCCACCGCTAACCTACTCCTGACCCACTGCTAACCTACTGCTGACCCACTGCTAACCCGCTGCAGACTTACGGCACTGATGACCCATTCCTGACCTACTGATGATCCACTAATGATGACCAGTTACTGACCTACTCCTGACTCGCTGCTGACCCACTGCTAAACTACTGCTGACCTACTGCTGACCCCATACTGACCTGTTCTGGGACAAGAAAGAGGCCTGGGTTGGTAGCTGCCACCCCCTCCAGCATCTCGTCCACACACCTCTCGCTGGATGCCAACAGCTGATCACCACTCATTTTCAACAGCGTCTTGACCACGTCCTAGTATCTGTTCGGTCGATCTGTTGAAAAAAAAAAAAAAACTCGTTCACAACCCTCTCACTGGATGCTAACAGGGACCACCACTCATTTCTAACAGATTCTTGACCACCGCCTAATTACTCACCCAGCCGCTCATTCACAACTGCAAAATGAATACCAAGTAACAGTATCCACCGCTCATCTTTCCCTCAGTACGAGGCCAGTTAATTAAACAACTAATCATTCAGGCTGGAAAGATCGCAGTTTTAGGCCAAGTTTAGGTCAAGAGAGTATAGGTTATGGTGAGATGCAAAGGAGGCTTCTAAGCTAGCAAGAATAGGCCCCTCACTCTCCTAGCAAGAAAAACAAGTGATCTAAGCTAATGGTAACGTGATCTGGTGTCAAAGTGGTGTCAATATTGTCACTAAAAACAAACAAACAAACAAAAAGTACTGGAGGTACCGTGTATAGACAAAGTTAGCAATCACCTTCCAAGCACCCGTTTGGCAGCAAAGGCTCAACCTTTTTCTGTCCAACTCTAACGCAAGAGTTAACCGATATTCCCAGTCCTTCATGTACTGTACGTAAAAGGCCAATTCTGGAACTGTCTTTCTCTGTGTGTATTTCCTTCTGCCAATGGCCTCAAATCTGTTAAATGCAATGTGTCCACGCATCTCGAAACGAACGAATCTTGTATTTGGCTTTCTTCTGTTTGTTTTTCATGGAGGGAACAATGCTGCAGGTTTCTAGCTTTTGGTTCTTCTTCCTTGCATAAAGGAAAAAGAAAACAAACGGGGGAGGGGAGTGATCAAAGGTAATGGTAGTTTGTGCTGGTGTCTGTGTGGTGTCAATGTTGTCACTGTACTTGAGCCCTGTTACGGTGGAAAGCACACACACACACACACACACACACACACACACACACACACACACAC